>JAQGCY010001409.1:0-10758 GCA_034700645.1 Xenylla mediterranea
TTTGAACTTTATCTACGATTTTAGAATATGAGTTTTACTTTGACTAGAATGTGTATGTATTATGGCAGGTGTCAGGTTTTTTGGCTAAATACTCTTTTGTTAGGTATAATCTACTAGGAAGGAAGAAGTCTAACTTCTCCGAAGCTTCATTTTTTGCTTTCTTAAAATTAGATATGCATTATGCTTTTGCTTGGTTTTGTTACCATCTTAATTCAAAGCCAATTTTTTTACCAAGATGTTTAACAACTATTGCACGATTTTTAGGCAGTCCGTTCTTTACCTGAAGCCCGACTTTAATTCTCTTCGTAAGAGCTCCATTTGGAAATACGGCTGAGACGCTTGGAACAACTGTAGAAGTTACAACTCCGCCTTCTGGTCCAACTGCATGTACTTCTTGTTTAATACGACTCACAAGGGCAAAATATTGAGGAAAATCGGATGTTGCGATTCGAGTAATTCTTTGACTTGTGTCTTCCTCTGTTTCGAAAGCAGATTGTTAATAAAAACTTCCAAACTACACAGATTTCTGTTTACCTTTTTCATTTGCTGCAGCAATAATATCATTACCACCTTCTTCTGTATGCTCTCTCCATGTTTCCCCATTTTCAGATCTTAGAATAACAATTTCCCGTTCGTTTGATCGAAGGCTTGCAAAATGTGGAACCTCAATGACAACTTTTCCAAGGAATTTCACACCACCGGGCCCGAGTTCCAATACACGGGAAGCCAATGCTTCACCTTCCATTAATGGTGGTGGATGTAAGAGTCTTTCCTTTCTCAAGTACTTACAAGTAATACGCATTGGGGCTGGGGCTGTTTTTGGTGGAATTATTATACGGATTCCCGAATGTCTACATCCACGCATTGCACCACCACGGGCATCAACCATGAATGATACAAGAAAACTAAATAAAATAAAAATCAACAATTAGTGAAAATTATTATATACAAAAAATCTCGATTCACTTCCTTACTTTCTCCAGTGCAATTTTCTAATCCAGCAGCATTAACAAATTGTTAGTTTATTTATATGAATTTTCATATTGAATAAACAAGCCAATGCAATGAGAAATATATGACTTACCCAATTTGAATAGGCGTTTTAGAAATGTCTACATTGTCGGCTGAGAAGCATGGTTGACTTTGTGTTGCAGAAACTGCACTTTCTTCCAGTACATATCCAGAGTCCCTATGCATAATTTCATCCCGTGTTACATCAATTGGTAGTGAATCATCTCCAAGACTCTTCATATCATCAACAGTAAGATAGCGATAGTCATGGGTTTCTTCTTGTTCATCTTCAGTGTCAGAAGGCAATGGATCGTTAATTGTTTCTGGGGCCAGGACTTTGTATCGTTCTTCAATTGTTTTGGTCACAGTAGTAACTGTCTTCAATGTCTCAACTACTGTTACGTAATTGAGTTTTTCTGCAATGGCCAAGGGTGTATGTCCAACTTTATTTTCACGATCTGGGTCAGCTTTCTTTTCCAAGAGCAAAGTAATAACCATTGCTTGTCCTTGTTGAGCTGCATGATGAAGAGGTGTATTTCCAAATGTTGTTTCAGCTTCAACATCAGCTCCAGATGCCAATAACTGTCGGACGATCGAACAGTGGCCAAAGTGTGAAGCAACATGGAGTGGACTATATCCTTGTTCTGTTCGTGGATCTACTGGATGCCCAGATCCAAGCAATACTTTGGCTGCTGGCAACCTATCTTCTTGAGCTGTTAAGTGAAGCGGTGTAAGCCCATTTTTACCAGGTGGACTGGCGAGGGCTCCAGCATCCAGAAGTAACTTCACAATTGGTTCATGCCCTTCCAAACTTGCAAGATGTAATGGGGTGAAACCATTCTTAGACTCAGCATTCACATCAACCCCAGCATGAATAAGATCTTTTGCAACTTCAATTTGGTTATTCTTTGATGCAATATGAAGAGGGGTATAACCATTTTTTGCTGCTGAGTTTGGACTAGCTTTAGAATTTAGTAAGAACATGGCTACGGGAGAGTGTGAATGATGAATTGCAAGGTGAAGCGGAGTCAAATTATTCTGGAATTATTGAAATTTATTTGTTAATCAAACAAATAAATAGTCCCTGAAATTCTAAATCAAAGTCTATTGTTATATACCTTTCCTTCGGGATCCAAACTTGCTCCACGATTAACTAAGAGCTTAGCTAAACTCAAGTGACCATGTTTAGAAGCCAAGTGCAAAGGGGTAAAGTTTCCACGTTTAGTCCTAGCTTCAGGATCAGCTCCTGACTCTAAAAGAATTGATGCAACCTGGAGGGAATAAACAATGGTAAATTATATCAAGGGTCGAAATAATTGTTTGCTACTTTCGCTTTATTGCTTCAAAGCAACAATTTCCTACACCTACACCTTGCAATACCATTCCAATCTCAAAGCGAAGCCACTATCGTGCATTTTTTACAACAAAAAGAGCAATCTAAGAATTCACTACAACTTGAGAAATACTAGAGATAGTAAAAGTTTATGTAATTTTTATTGTCCAAGTTGCATGTACAGTGTAACGTTTAAAATGAACTGAGTGAAGCAAAAATCCACAAAGAAAGGAAAAAATTGTGACTAAACAGAGCTAATAAAGCGAAAGTAAGTGTATAACATAAACTATGTACAGACAAATAATAACGTAGAAAGCTAAGAATCCGAACAAGCCAGAAAACTTGCTCAGTTCCAGGAAGAGAATTCAGAATTGGAAAATTGATTCAAGGAAAATGCATAATTGCTAGGCATCATATGCTATGCTAATGATAAAAAGCAAATTTGCAAGTCTAGCCTCTTGACATTCGATCAATATAATAATTAAGGATAACTGCATCTGAGATTTTACGTTTAATAAATAATTTTACCTCTTCTTGCCCTTCTTTCGCAGCTACGTGTAACGCTGTGTACATTTCTTTTGTTTGTGAGTCAACGTTTGCACCATGTTGGAGAAGAAGCATTACAAGATCAGAATTTCCAAGGCGTGCTGCAATGTGGAGTGGTGTTTGGTCTTCCTGAAAATTCAAGCAGAAAATCAGTAACGAATCGATGAAATCAAGGAAAGGCTTACTCTTGCTTTTGAATCAACACTGGCTCCATTTCTTATCAAAATTCGGACAATATCCACTTGGTTTGCACGAGCCGCAAGGTGTAACGGAGTTTCGCCTCGAACTGTTTGTGAATCAGGTTTGGCTCCATTTTGTAACAAATAAATTGCAATGTTCATACAACCCATGAAACTCGCTACATGCAATGGGCTTAGCCCTGACTCTGTGGTTGCCTCAATTAAGGCTCCATGTTTCAACAGTAATTCCACTACTTTGATCCTATTCTTCTTACATGCAATATGGAGTGGTGTAAATCCATTAAGTGCTCGGGCATTTGGATCCGCGGATTTGTCAAGGAGTAATTTTGCAACTCTAGATAACATACCATAATAAATATAAATACATACATACCCCATTAATTAATTTAGTGTTACCTAACATGACCGCAATGAGCAGCTACGTGAAGGGCAGTTAGGTAGTCAATTGTTAAATCATCTACTGGAGCCTTATGAAATAACAAGATTCTCGCTGCATCCTATAATTCACAAATAGATTTATTGATATGATTATTTAGTTAATCCTTAGTTTTATGTTTCAAATATGATGAGCCTACTTGGTTATCCCCTTGCGCAGCCATGTGAAGAGGTGCCAACCCGTTTTTTGTTTTAGCCGAAATTGGTGCACCTTTCTCCAGAAGTAGATCTACTAGAGTTTCATGCCCAGATCTGGAAGAGAAAACTCAAAAAATTAAGTATAGATTGATCCATGATTTATGTGTTACAAATAAGATTTACCTTGCGGCACAGTGGAGCGGTGTCAATCCATCTCTGGTTTTCCCAGCTACATCAGCTCCTCTTTCAATTAGTAATCCCGCTACACCAGATTTTCCCCATTTAGCTGCTACATGAAGAGGTGTAATATTATGTTTTGCTGGGTAATTCACATCTGCTCCACGATCCAATAATAATCCGGCAACTTGGGTATTACTTTTTAATTATTATTAAATATACATTACTATAAGTCCGTATTTATTGCATTTTAAAATATTAAAAATTACCCATAATGAGCCGCAATATGTAATGGTGTGAATTTTGATTTTGAGGTAACATCAGGTTGTGAATTTTGAAGTAGTAAACCCGCAGCATGACAATCATTTTTCTTTGCAGCAATATGCAATGCTGGCAGTCGAACTTTTCCCCTGGTATCATGTTCCAAAAGAAGGGCAACTACTTTATCATGCCCTTGTTGCATTGCAACTGCAAGCGGTGTAAAACCATCTTCAGTTGCAAGACTTTGATTTGACCCATTTGCAAGGAGAAATTTAACAACGGAATCATGATTCTCCTGGGCAGCCATGTATAGAGGCGTGAAACCATTTTGTGACTGAACATTTACATTTGCTCCAGCAGAGACGAGGAGACGAACGACTTCTTCCTGGCCAGCTAATGCGATAAGGAAATAATTTTTTCATCAGTTTCTTTTAAAAGAAGTATTTGAACTTACCTAAGGCAGCAATATGAAGACTAGTGTTTCCTTTTTTAGTACTTGCATCAATGTCTGCACCCCGTTTAATGAGCTCTTCCACTATATGGACATGTCCATCCTTACTGGCGAGGTGTAGAGCATTGAGCCCATTTGCATTACTCGTATTAATATCTACAGTATTGAGGTATTCAAGGACTTTGTCAAGGTTTCCACTTCGTGCTGCACGGAGGAGGCCTGTTGAGGGTTCGGACTATAAGAAAAATGTAAGAAGAAGAAACATCAAATATAATGCTACAAAGTCTTTCTTTATCTAAATCAACTTTCAACTTGTAGTTACTGTCCCCAATGCCGGCAGTGGAGCTCGGGACAAATAACAAGTCGAAATCACTCAACTAACTTTCACCGTTAAGATTGGCTTTACCTGCGACCCTTCAGTAACCATAATTGACAAATCAAAGTTTAGTTAGTTTATTTATAGCTTTTTAGATTTTTGCTTTCACTATTACTCCATTTACCCTTGAACTAAATCTAAAGAAGCTTATGACTCTACTTCTTTCCTGTCCTGACCAACACCCAAAACTCAACAATAAAAAATGCTATGTTGGATGGGATCTGTAGGGTTTCTTAATCTTCCAGAGAGAGTAGACCGGAGGAAGATAGCATAATTTCCAAATGCGCAAGTGAAATTATCGATCCGAATTATTGATCGCCTGGAGAAAGTCAACTCAAAAACCAAAAAGCTACCCAGAATAGGATTAACTTACCCCTAAACTTGTGAGAGATGATATTTTTTTAAACATCGTATTTTCCTATGGTCTATGGAGCTTTAACTTTATTAAGGGAAAAAATAAAATCCAATATGCAAGTCCAAAAACAATCCGTGCACCGTGAACGGTGCCCTTGGTCCTAGAATATGCTTTCACTCACTCACATACATCCATTCCCAAAACTAAACACACACAACAGAACACAAGCACCCATCCTTCTTTCCTATCGGGCATTTAGAATTTAGATTAGACACAAATTTCTTTTACTGCATAAGCATAGACTATCCCTTACATTTATAATTGGAATTGAACCAAACATTTGGAATCTTTATCTTTTACTCTTCGTCTTCTGCTTTTTTGTCTGGAGTTTCTCAAGTCTTAAGGCAAGAAAAGTTATTTTTAGAGTTGTATCTAAATTTTACAGTACACCCCGGAAGCCGGGTGAAATCGGTTTCTTCGGTATATTATTTGGATTTTTAGTTTTTAGTTTAGAGGAGGACGCCTACTATTTAAAAAGTTTTCTTGACTGTTTCACTCCTCATTCATTAGTGTAATTAGATTTGGATGTATTTGATGTATTTCATTTATTTCATTTTGGGTTTAGTTTTACTTTTGGTTACCTTAGACGACTCTTCTTCTCCATTGAGTCCATTAAGAATGGAATCCAAACCTCCGGCATCTGCAGCAGAACCATTTAAACTAATATTACTAATTTCCTCTTCTCCATCCCCATCTCCATCACTATCTTTATTATCTTTATCAGTAACTTTGGTCATAATTTAATGAAATTTCAGGGTAAATGAGATTCAAGGGTTATGAATGAATTGATGACTAAATTAAATATTAAATGGAGTGTAAGTTACATATTACTCCTGGAACTATAAACCTTCAATGATGGAATGGAGTAATGAGTAATGGAATTCCAATGCTTAAAAACTATTTGTACTTTATCTCTTGGACCATCAAACAAAAACCCATAGTCATAAACCCATAAACCATAAAACATGGTTTCACATAATAGAAAATGAAATGTAGGGAATCTATTTAGAATCCAATACAAAAAATTGTGCTTGTTATAATAAGAGTAAGAAGACTACTTATATAGGGCGGTGGCTTGGAACTTGGAAGTAATCCCCAGGCCGGCACCTAAAACACAGTTACACATACAGAACAGAACAGAAGTGTTAAAACTTTTAAGAGAAGAAAAGATGATGCTGTAATAGGAATAGAAATAGCAAATGTGAAATGTACTATACCACCAACTATTTACATTTTATCAATTCAGAAGATGAAGAATTCAAGATGATATTGAACTTCAGATCAGAGTAGAGAGACATCATATTATCAGAGACAAGGGATGAAAATGGCATGACGGATATGACTATGAGAAATTCAATTCAAAGAACTAAATTGCAATGCATGAATGCTCGCTAATTCCTGTGCTGTATGCCGATTCCTTATACATCTCTACTACATCTAACAAATTATTCATTTGAAAATAGTGATGATCCAAGAACAAAGCTAGAGCTAATAGATGTTTCTTCCAGTCCATAAAATTTGTCTTGTCTGCCTTATTCACACAAACACAGATGCTCCAAGGACAACAAGGTCTTTTCCTAATATAATAATCCTATACTCACTCCACACTCACTAACTTTCACAAGACCAACCAAAAGCAAGAAACAAAAATAGAGAATGAATAAAATAAACATAAAAAAGATGTCAAGGAGCAACCAAAACAAACAAACATACAGATTGCAGATTACAATTTACATATTACTTAAACTAAGTATTCCTAACATAATATCTACAAATAATTCACTAACACCTCGAAAAATTGTAATATCAAGTCGGTAAATGTGATGATATATTCTCTTTCTTCTTACAAACAAACAAACATAAGTTTATATAATTATATTTTACTTAATCGTTAATCCTTAGATTAGATAAAGATTGGATTTTTTAAGGGGAATTTAGATTTAGCTTTAGTTTACAGAAAATGTGGGTTGATTTGTATTGTATTTATATGTATATAAAATTTGTATTGTGAGTTTATGGAGGAAATCTTGATTAATTGATTAATGGATGCTCTTGATTGGATTCAAAGATTTAAAAAATAAACTCTTTTGGAGTAGTAGGATTAAATCTCAGGAGTTGTCTCTGTCTCGATCTCCACCACCATCTAAGCCCCCGATTCCACTACGTCCAGGACCAGGACCAACTCTCAAACTTCCACGACGAGCTTGGGCTGATTGTTCATCGGGGATGGGTCGGGATGAGGATGATGGATTTGCCAATGCACCGCGAGGAGATGAACAAGTTCCTAGAGATAAATCCATTGATTGTAATTAAACTGTAAAACTCAAAGTTATAACTACCGCTCTTACCCGGTTGTGTACTTGTAGAATTTTGAGCCTGTGCTCCACCAACTACAAGCCCAGCAGCAGCAGCTGCAGCCAGGTTTGCGGATTTGGATGGGAGAGCTGGCGCCGGAAGCCCACCACGGGAACTATGTCTCCGTTCACGATCACCTGCACCCAAAGCTAAGCCTTCTGGTTGGGGTACTTGTGGATCATTGGATTGGGACCGACTTGAGCCCTGGAGATTAAGTAAAGTTAATCTAACATTCCAAATCCCAATAAGTGGCGAATGAACTCACAAATTTTATCATATTCCAATCGAAAACATAGTCATATGTAAACCCCTGTCTATGAAATAGATTTCTAAAAAGCTGCCTCAAATACCCATAATCTGGTTTCTCTTCAAAGCGGAGTGCCCGACAGTAATTGAGATAAGTTCCAAATTCCGGAGGAAAACCTTTACTTAGTTCTTCAACCGGGGTTGACATTTTCTTCTCACTAATTCTTTCATACTTCTGACGCTTTGTTGCTGCTTTGAGTCCTTGCCATGGAAGTGAGCCACGATTAAAATACATCAGGACATAGCCTAAGGACTCTAAGTCGTCACGACGTGATTGTTCTACGAATCCAAAATTATGGCAAAATCAGCAACTTGCAAATGAAGCCCAAATTGCATGCAGATTAAATAAGGTTTACCTTTTCCGAGATGCGTATTAATACTAGCGTAGCGCGCCGTGCCAGTTAAATTCTTATTTTCTCTATATGGAATATGTTGATGAGTCCGATGGTCCCGGTATTTTTTGGCAAGTCCGAAATCAATTATGTAAACGAGGTTTCCTTTTTTACCTAAACCCATTAAGAAATTATCTGGCTTGATGTCACGATGTATAAATGAACGCATGTGGATTGATTCGATACGGCAAATCTATAAGGCAAGAAATATTTTTTCAATTGTTGTTCCAACGATGAAGAACTTTACATGTGTATTATTTTTACCAATTGATCCGCCAATAGTAGTACAGTTTTAAGCGTAAATCTTCGATTACAAAAATTAAACAAGTCTTCTAAACTAGGACCCAGGAGTTCCATAACCATTACATTATAATCTCCTTCTGTTCCGCACCATTTGACACTTGGTATACCAACTATGGAACGGAAGAAAAAATAAAAATTATATAGATCAAAGCTCAACCAAATGACTTTCACTTTTAGGAATTACTTACCCCCTCCTTGCATCAGTTTATAAAACCTAGCTTCAATGTATAACTGGGGATGTTTAGTTTTGATACATTCCAATTTAATTGCTACTTCTTCACCATTAATTATATTCGTACCTGCAAAACCAAATTGGATTAGTAGTTGGGTAACAATTCGGCAATTGCTTCTTTATTATTAATTTTCAATTACCCAAATAAATATCACCAAAACTTCCAGATCCAATTTTTCTACCTAAACGATATTTGTTTCGAACCCGAAGTTCCATGTCTGTAGGAGCAATGAAGGAACCTCTTTTGGGAGGAGGTCACTAAGGTCAGGTAAGATTAAATTCGGAAGCAATTTCAATAGTGCTTGACTGTCACGACCAAAATCCGATTAATTTAATTGACTATAATGAAATTGTATTGTTTACTATACAAATGTCTAGGATTGTTATTTGTTGCTCGAGTCCTTGAAATAGTGTAAGTAAATGTAAACAATTGGCAGGAATCAGAAGTCAAGGACCCGAGGAAGGAACAAACACGAACCCAATCCAACAATCCTCATAACACAAGACCCAGAATAGGAAAGGAAGGACAAGGTGACAAGGAAAGAAAGAAAATGGACAGTTTTCTATATTTATGCTTCAACACTTGTAATATTTGTGTAAGTAGTAAGTACCCATGAAAAACGGGAAAGGAAGATGAGGAAGACGAAGGGTCCCTTGCATTTGAGTCAGTCTGAGGACTTGGGACTACTGGGCCCCCAAAAACCAAAAAATCCAAACAAAAAAAAACCAAAGTAAATTGTAGTACTAGTATAGAATGTAATGTATGTAGTAGGTGTATGTGATCTAATGATTCCTATTCCTAATATCCTAGGCACAAGCACTAACTCAGCAGAATCCAATCCAACTATGCTCAACTCTGTTTTTCTTCTTATGTAAAAAATTAGAACCATTGGCCCTACTCCCTACTCTTCTTCTATTCTATTTCTTTGTATTTCTAAAAGAGATACAGAAATTATGCACACATACACATACTACACACTCCACTCTCTACATTACATCAACTCAACTCACTCAGACTCAAACTCATCACTCTTCACCATTTCCTTTCTCACAAAAATCATACCTCATTGTTTGTCATTACCATAGTTGGACATTCTTATTAAAACCCATCCACGATTAGGTACCAATCTACCCTCAACTACTCCCTTGAATTGAGCAAAATCTACTTTGAACTCAGTCCAACCCGATATTTTATTTGTCAAAATCAACCCGACCGGCAGTAATCACATTCCAGAACAAAATCTCAAACAATTATACCTTATCAACAATCAGGCAGGTGTAAATATTAAAAACATGACTTTTTGACTATATTTGGACAGCAAATTTTAATCTAGTATGCCCCGACCCATATAATCAAATTTCTAAAATGCCCGGCCAGTACTTCCGTCAAACTAACAAACTATTGCTTGGACTTGTGACCATCAAGTTCCAGTAAAAACTGTTCATAATGATATGAATATGAAAACGAAACTTTCAATCTAGTACTAGTTGAATGAATCATTCCTATCTTCTATATTCCCAGCCAGCCGCTGCCAAAAAATCCTGTAAAATGCAATAATTACATTTCAATTGTGCAACTCCAACCAAATTATCATAAATAAATGCTAAAACAACCAAGATTTCCATCTCTGATTTCCAATTCGTTTTTGGTCTTGGTTGGTTCTAGTCTGAATAAGATTGCGTACGTAAACGTATATATATACATAAGAACGCTGAAGGTTTCCCCTATTCCTATTATGATATTTTGGGATATTATTATGGTTGTTGAGTTGTAGGAGTGAAAGGGTCGCTTTGTTTGAAGTACCAAACCAAAACATATAAATTACT
>JAQGCY010001410.1:0-10754 GCA_034700645.1 Xenylla mediterranea
ATAAAGTCCTTCAATCATTCCAGAAATTTGAGCAGAGCATTGGAGCAATGTCAGAATCCCAAAAACTAGTCTTAATCTTGTAATCATTTTGTTTGTTAATTGACAAATCTAATTCAGCCTTAATCTGTAGTTTAGAACAAGAACAAACGAAACAAATCATAAGCATTACATGGACATGGAAATAATTATTGAATATATATGGTTCATACCTTATACAGTTGTTATATTGCACCAAAACCAATCACTGGCCAAGTTTCCTGATCCTGACTAGGAAAAATGATTTTAAACTATATATTTAAAACTAATAGTTTCTCCTTGTTGTTCTAAAACCAACGTTATCATATTATTATTTTCAACTGAATTTTTAAATTCTAAACTCTAAAGAACATATTGCGAACTGAAACCCTACATATTAGCGTAGCAGCAGTAGGAAGGAATAATTTTTTAAACTAAGAACATAAGGTAATATTTATTGCACTAAGAAATATGTTTCCAATTTCCAAGAAGGTTTTCAACGCTATTGTTCAACTGTTAATAAAGTTAATCCCATGAAAATTATCTAAATAACTTGTATTTAAAATGAATTTGCAATGGAATTCAATTTAAGTCAGACAGACACAGAGTATGGTTAAGTTGAATTTGGATTTGATATGCCGATTGCGATTACCAATTGGAAATTGCATTGGTTTGGTTTAATTGATACAGACAGACACATAGACATCGCCAGCACATTACTTCTACATTAGTACATGTTACACATTACATTACATGGCATTATTAAACAGGTGAGATTTAGTAGTTTAACTTAAGCCGACTTTGAATCGAGTCTCACTGTAACAAGTAAATACAAGTAAGAAAAGTACAATAGATGGGGGAACGTTTGGCTTGGGTAGTTACTAGTTCCTCAAAAAAGTTGTTTTAAAATTAAATTATGCATGCAATAATTTATATTCATCCATCCAAACTAAAACTATGTAATTGACACCATCAATTGGCTTTCAGAATTAATTGTACGTATCATAGTTTCCTTAATAATTCTTATATTTCAACCCCAACTTAAAATCATTTCCAACTTTCACTTAATAATTTTTGTGACAATAAGCTTTCTGGTAGCTCAATCAAGCATAGTATTTCCTGAACTTACACAGCAATTGGCATTTTCCAATCCTACTACTTGAAGTAATTGAATGAATTTCTTCAGATTTTGGATTTTAAAAGGAAGCAACTTGAAATACTTTCACCGTTTGTGGAAGCACAGTAACATTTACAAGCTTGGCCTCTGAATTTCTACTCAAAAAGTCGAATTTCCTTCATTAATTTGCATGGGATGAAAATTGAGCAATCCAGCGGTTGACAATCTTCTGGGATAATGCTCATTTCAATTTTTACTAATGTAGAGCAAGTATTTTAAATCATTTGTCAAGATCGTAACGCTAAAATCCCAGATTGTACGGGAGCCTTTAGAGCTAAAGCCGAATTACTTCATCTAATGGTTTTGGAAGAAAAACATTTCCTTCGTGCAGTTCATGTCAAAATGGCCACCAATTAGCGTTTATGCCCATTGGCTTATATCAACTAAATTTTTGGGTGGTCTTGATAACTGTAATTTGCATGAATTCTATTTTAATAGTTGTAGTCGGAAATTCTAGTCTAGTAAATAACTTCCGAACAATTCGGAAAGAAGAATATAAAATTGAACAAAGGCTTAACGCCTTTGCCCAGCCAGCTTCCAAGTTGGATATTTTTGCATTGGACGTTTTTGGGTTTGTTTCAGACAGATAAATGTAATTGGTAACTGGAAACTGTAAACAAAGTTTTTATCTTTTGTCTTCCTATGTTTAGAGGTCTTCCAGCGAAAGAGGAAGAAGCTGATGAAATGATTGATGTTGAAAATCATGTTTTCTATAATTTACAAATCTTAGGTGTATGTGAAGATGGATTATCCCAACAATGTGGCCAAGAGATAGAGATACATTATTTCGATATCTTTGCATTTTGGAGTCAGTGACAAGCTATGTGGTCGTGATTAGAATTGCAATTTACAACTACAAGCTGTACACGTACTGTACACGTCCGACAAAATAAACTTATTAATTTGGGCATTTTTCAGATGAAGCTCTTCTTGGAATTTATGAATAATCTTGAACATGGAAATGAATTTCTCCATTTAATACGAACAAATTACAAATACAATTATTAATTACTGAAATAAATTGGATTTAGATACGAAACATTAAAAGAGCATTCCATTTGCAACACTAGATTCTTCATCTTCATTCTTCAGGTGTTTGATTGAATGTAAAATATAAGTATGGATAAGGAATAGGAAAGAAAAGTAAGCTTAAGCTAAACCAAGCTAAACTTAAGGATAAGGATAAACGAAGCCAAAAGGCTTTTTTATAAGCTTTTCCCTATTATTATTATTTTTTGATTCCTGATCGTGTATTCGTATTGTCGTACTGTAGTGAAGATGAAGAATTGTGCGCATACAAGTTCCCATGCTTGTAGACGTAATACCAATAGCAAAGTTCTACTGGTAAGTGGTAACTGCTATGCTTATGCTATTATTTCACCATTATTATCCTTATCCATATCCACAGAATTCAACTTGAGGTTGAGGATCCAAAATGAAAGTAAAATGAAGATGGACCATTAGAAATTAGCAATTAGCATGTACCAGACCAGGGCCAATACCATGACCAAACTCCGTTCAATTCAACAACAATTAACGTTAATTGTTGTTGGATAGGAACAACAACAACAACAATGGAAATGGATCAGAATAACCAATCTTATAAATTCATAACAAAATCACACAATGTCCAATCCAACTCCATCTTATGTATATTTCTCTCTGTCGTCGTCCAACCTAAAACCTAATATAGAATCTCAATGTAATGTAATGTAATGCAAAATTGTAAAGAGTAAATACGAAAGAGTGAGAGAGAAATACGAAAAACGAACCAAATTTCAACTTCAATTTTCATCTTCATTTCAATTTTTATTTTCGGAGGAACATAATAACAGAACAGAGTGAAGGGTGAAAGAAAAGTCGAAATTATTAATTTATAGGGCTATTTTAAGGGGGAAAAAGGGTTAATTTTAATTAAATTAATTATTACAGTTTTATCATTTTATTTTAACAAAAAAAAATAATTGTGTAACGTAGATCGAGAGCACAGATCACAGAATCGTAGCCTAGTGCATTTTGCATTGCATGTAATTTATTAATAGTAACAGCTGAATTTCCTATAAATTCATAATTACTATAATTTTAATTTAATTATAAGATTAGGAAGAATAATCGTACTAGGAAGCCCTTATCTTTACCCTTAACGTCAACCTCAACCCTCCCTTTGTAGACTACGATACGACCACTTACTTGTCCAAAATTACACAATTAGTATCCAGTACAGTACAAGTTAAGTCAAGTTTCTTCAATTGTTGGTTCCAATCCAAATCTACAGATCAAGGTTACTTATGACTATGGAAGAGGTACGTAACTTACACATAACATTTTATTTATTATCCAATACTAATACATTTAATTTGCTTTAACTAGGGTAGTAAAGTAACAACAGAGCCAAGTAGTCCGGGTGATGAATTTGAGCTTACAGCTGACATGATGGTTAATGATTTTGATGATGAGAGAACATTAGATGAAGAAGAAGCTTTAGAAGAATCTGAAGAACAACAAGCAGAATTATCCAATTTGGAAAAGGTAAAGAATATAATCTAAAATTTTATATAGGTACATCAAGGTACAGCCCATTTTATACAATATTGAATTCACAAGGAGTCCACATTTACAGTATAGTCAAATCTGCATATATTTTCAATTGATAAGGTACTTTCTTGGTTAGGTTTTTTGTAGCTTGTAGGTTTAAAAACAAATCTGCTACGTTGATTTTATACCTGACTTGGTTGGATGTACATTCCATACTTTATATTACATTGGGTCAAAAATTGATTTGCATATGCTTATTTTTTTTTATTAGGAAGGGAACATTCCACTTTCGGCTCTATTAGCCATGTACGGATATGCAGGCCAGCCTCCAGATGAAGATATGGAGTCTGATTCCAATGTTTCCGAAGAAGAAAGTGAGGTACGACTTTAATCACAGTCCATTCTATTTGGCTCTGATTGATATAACCATAATCTAGTTATAGACTACACTGTAGTACCCTTTATTTTAACTCTTGCTGATTTCTATAGGCTGCAACAGATAAGGAAGAGAAAAAGAAGAAACCCGAAAAGGCAAAGGCTAAACAGGCTAAAGACAAAAACGCAATGGACACCACAGAGTCTAAAAACGAACCAAGTGAGGAAATGGAACCGGAAGCTGATATTAGCGAGATTAAAGAAGAGAAAGAACCTTCCATGCTGCAAGAATTATATAAAGACGACCCTTCAACAAGTAATACCGCATCCCGTCATTTGCGTTGTGAGTTATTCTTAAAATCTGCAGATAAATCTAAATATTATGGAGCAAAAATTACTGTAATATTCTTCCTCAATTTAACTTTAGCTGGCTCACGGCAACATAGTGAGGATGAGGAAGATGAAGAAGACGAAGATGGAGACTACAGTCCAGAAGAGGATGACTGGAAAAAGGTAACTAATCATATTCTTACTTCAAAACAACCTTCGTTCTCATTCAAACAATTTGCTTTATGATACTTGTAGACAATCATGGTTGGTTCAGACTATCAAGCGCAGATACCTGACTCCCTGCTCAAATATGACGATGCTATGCCTTATGAGAATGAAGATAAACTTCTCTGGGACCCAAGTCACCTCACAGACAAGGAAGTGAAGGAGTACTTGTCATCTGTGCAAAATATTCCGAATGCCGACTCAAATGCTCCAGTTGATGGAATTCCAAAAGGATCTCATGTTCGTGATGATGAACAGGTATTAATACCCGATATATCTGATGAAATGACATTGCTAACTAATGAACACTCGTTTAATTGACGTTAGGCACTTTATTTACTACTACAATGTGGACATAATACAGATGAAGCATACAGACGGCAAAAGATCAATTCAGTTCCTTGTTCTACGTCTATGAGCCTCTGGTCGGAAGAAGAGTGTCGTAATTTTGAGTCTGGTCTCCGACAGTATGGTAAAGATTTTCATACAATTCAACAAAACAGGGTAAGTTTTTTTATTAATTGAATTATAAATTTTTTGATTGATAATCAGATTCATTGCTACATTATTTTTAATGATTACTAGGTGAGGACCAGAACTGTAAGTGAACTAGTTCAGTTTTACTACTTATGGAAGAAAACAGAACGACATGATGTATTTGCTGTAAAAAGTCGTTTGGAAAAGAAAAAGTACACTTTACATCCTGGAACAACAGATTTCATGGAACGATTTCTGGATGAACAAGAAAGCCCGTTTATGGGTTCGGCTAGTTCTGTATTTTCTTTAATCTCCTGTGATCCTAAACGAATTACGCGCACTCCTCCTCCAGTTCATCAACATTCAAGTACAACTGGGGAACGTACTCCACCTCCAGACTCTAGTATTGCCATTAATAATCATAGTGAACATGATGCTGAACTAGAATCATCAATCTCATCAAGTCGGGTAAGCAGTAAGCAAGCTAGTAACGGTTCTACTTCACCATTAGGGATCAGTTCTGTAGCAAATCATACAAATTCAACCCACACTCCTTAACTACAACAAAAAACTTCTAGAACTGCAAATATTAGTTTAGAATGAAGAAGAAGATCTTGCCAACAAAAGTATCGTAGGTTACAACCCTTAATCTTTCATTAATATCTCAGTCAAAATTTATTGTGTTTATCCTTTGGTTCTCTTTAATGTGAAATGGCACTACCTAGTTTTTATATGTCAATTAGTGTTCTTCTCTTGTTTTTGTCTGTTATCTTAAATCAATTATTTTACCAGATTTTTCAAAATTTAAAAATGTAAACGGAATACGGAAGTATACAAATAAAGTGAGCTATGAGTTACTCAAAACATTATTAAAAAATTCGAGCCATAGCCTATTATCGGTGCAAAAAAAAGGAATTAATTGTTCAAATTTTAACATTCAAATACTAATTTGAAAACTGAATATTCGAGTTTATGTATATGGTACTGTACTGTATTGAATTATACAAATATTCGTTATAATGACTCAACTTAATGTGCTACGATAATTGTTCGTATTGTTTTTTATATATTCCATATTATACCATATAATAAATGTTATCTAAAAATCAATCTGAATTTTGATTCTGAAGTAAGAGTAAGGTACAAACAAACATACAAAGTAAAATTAATTACCCAGATTAGCCCAATCTATTAGTTAATAATAATAAGTAATGATAAGGCCTAAAAGTATAATATAAATTTCACTTATACATGACGTGAACTTGGTTGCTGAAACAAGATTAATTATATTAAAATTAAGTGTGAAGAATGCTCCAGTGTTTTTATACTAATTCTACTGTTATTAAGTATAATTTTATGTTCTATATTTCATAATAATTTAATAAAATTAGCATTTCAGATTAAAAAAAAATATTTATATTCCAGGTTGTCCCAAAAGTTTTACAAATGTGCGATATGCCTTAAGTTAAGTTACAAATAATGTGATTATGAATGTTTATGTTTAATTAGTTAAGATGAACTTTGTTGTACTGAACCAAAAGTTATTTAATTTAATTTCCTGGTGGTACTGGACAATTGTGTTTAACCTTTGAAATGAATGGAATTGATACAGAAAAAAGTATATTTTATGTTTTGTTTGAGTTAATTTAATACACATAGTATTTGGGTTGTTTTGTTTAAATTCCTACTTACTTACTGATTACTGATCTATATTTTTTTTTTCGTTTGTTCTTTTAAGTATTTTCATATTACATTACAACAATATTTTTATGATAATCCATGTTCTACTGAATGTGGATTCTTTTACATAGATAAGGTGAAGAATATACGTTCTAAATCTAATGTTTCTGTTTTTTAAATGAAAAATAAGTATAGATACAATATACATGCAATTAGTAGAACTTGTTGCATCTAATGATTATGAATTTATCACTCCGGAAAATTATTTCACAACAACGAATACGTAACTATTCTACAATCAGTTTAATTCATTATCAAATCGATGTAAAACTGTAACCGTTTAGTTAATGGACTTTATTTTTCTGTTTAAAAAATGAACATATCCCATTATTCCAAATATTTGGTAACCTTTTCGATTTCATTCTTAATTTAATACATGTATCGATGAATATGCATGCATG
Organism: Xenylla mediterranea; assembly: GCA_034700645.1. Lineage (NCBI taxonomy): Eukaryota > Metazoa > Arthropoda > Collembola > Poduromorpha > Hypogastruridae > Xenylla > Xenylla mediterranea. The sequence goes on from JAQGCY010001410.1 coordinate 7,276, forward strand.
TATACATAATAGTACATTTATGAAAATTTTGAGTTGATTATGATTATGCTATTGTTCTATAAAATAAAAAAACAGAATATACAAATCAGAGCAATAATACTAAATAAAAACAGAAAGAACCAAAAAATCTTTTTATATCAATCAACATTTTGGAGATTTATTAGTAGGTTTAGTCTACGATAATGCAGCATAAAATCATGAATCGAATGATGATGATAGATAAGGATAATAAGGCAGAAACTTTTGAAGTTGGTTGATTTGATACTGATATGGCGTTCGATTTCGATATGAATTGCAAATTGCAATTGCACTTAGAGCTCAAACTCTTTTTAATCGGGATGGATTAATAATAGATTACATTGCATTAAATTGATTATAAAAATGATGCAGTCGATGGGGGGATGTGGGGTGGGTGGTGGCTAATGACCGACCGACCTGGAGACAATGCATCTCCATGGACAAGGACATATGTACATCAATATCTCTGTAGTCCAAAACTCCAAAAGTCATAGTCATACTCCTCATTTTCATTATGAAAAAAAGAAGACTCGCATTGACAGCTGAGCTGATCTCTGAGCTTCTGTGATAAACTTACAAAACAAATGCATGCAGAAAAGTTTCATTTTAGAGAAATTAGAATTTAACGAGACGACGGTCGACGAAATTCATCCAAAAAAATACGCAGCGTTGGCCAAGGTAAGGTATTTAATATTTAAAATTTAGTTAACTTAGTTCATATTGAAGGTTAAGGTTGTTGTAAGAAAATCATTAAAGGAAGGAACAAGAACAATCAACAAATCAAAAGGCATAAAAAAACAAATTATATTTATCAACTGCTTGCTTTTGTTTACTTAAGTGCATGTACACATGTACATTTTAAACTCGTGTAGTTATGTATGCATGCTTCTAATGTCGATTAGTTACGTTTAGGTTTTTACATATTACTGTGACTGTCTTGTATGCTCTTTTGTGGTTAATTTTTGTAATTTTATTTTATTTTACACATAGGAAGGATCTCTAGTAGAAGTATTTTCGGTCTTACTTATGCTCCATTGGATCTAGAATTCTATAGTTTGTAATCGTCAAATCCTAACGTATGGATGGATGAATGAATGGGTAAAATCAATTCAATCCAATTTGTGATCAGCAATCCGAATGGTTGGATGTAAATCATAATTATTATTGTTATTCGCTATTGCTCGACATTGAAAGTAGTAAGTCCATACTATAAGTTATGTTTTGATTCTTAATTGTGCATAATTTTGTTCCATTCTCTTTCCTTCTATTTATATAGATTCAAGTTGGGAGTTCAACAAACGACAAGTCAATAAACAATTCCATTTACTCTAAAATAAACCAATCAGGTAACGGTGACTTTCTAATTCCAATATAATATAATAATAATTAGATTTTTATAGACTCAACTCTAACTCTCCTTTTATTCTTCCTTTCACAGAAAGCACAATTGGTACAATCTACAATTCACAACTACAGCAATATGAGCTAGAATACTAAATATAACAATACTGTTGGTTTGAATCAAATCAGCCTATTCCTTCTTTTTATTATTTCAATTATGAGCTTGCACAAAGCCCAGAGTTCAAATCAATCAGTAGAAATAATAAATCCAGATCCAAACAACAGTAGTACCACTAATCCCATTCGTCAACGTAAAAAACCTCCAAGAGCTAAAATGGGTTCAAAAGTTTCATACTCACATTTACCAGAGGAAACTACTAATTCAGATGAAGAGAGCTCAAGTTTAAGCATAGAATCAATAGTTCCTGAGAAAATAGTTAATGGAGAGCTAAGTCTTCATCTTCAAGAGGAAGAGTTTATAGCTGATGATGATGATGAAATTGAAGTAGACACTAAAACAATTGATGGAAATGACCAAGAAAGTTTTTGGTCAATTAGTGTTCAAATATTCGTTCCTTTTTTAATTGCTGGGTTTGGATTATCATGCAGTGGGCTTGTTTTGGATATAGTTCAACATTGGCCTGTTTTTATCGAAGGTATCAAGGCGATTTACCAGTTGTATATTCTGAATAGCTTTGAAATACCTAATGCGGAATTTGTATTTTTTGTTTGTAGTCCCAGAAGTTTTTATTTTAGTACCTGCATTATTGGGTTTAAAGGGCAACCTAGAAATGACACTGGCATCACGATTAAGCACACAAGCCAATCTAGGTAATCTAGATAAAAATTGGCAAAAAATTGTTGGGAATCATCTAAGTTTGGTTCAGGTAATTGATTCTTGTGAATAAATTATTTAGAAATGATTTAATTTGAATTTGAAACGTTCTGTTTTTAGTGTCAAGCAATTGTTGTCGGATTTCTTGCCTCCGTCGTAGCATGTATAATGGGTTGGATACCGCAGGTTTGCACACTATAACAAATAATCTTATTGTAATTTTTTAATTAATATGTACTCTTCACCATTAAAGGGTAAATTCAACATGGTCCATTTCTTACTATTGTGCTCTTCTTCTGTGGTATGTATTGATACATATTTTTGAGTTTTTACCGAACCAGTGTTAATTTTTTTTAAACATTATTATTTCATAGATAACTGCAAGTTTAGCTAGTTTCTTCCTGTCTTCCCTCATGGTCTTAATAATTGTATTTTCCAGGTAGGAGTTAAAATGTATATATAAAATCAACGCACTGTGAAAATTATCCTAAATATTTATTTATTTTTACCAGAAAGTTCAGAGTGAATCCTGATAACATTGCTACCCCAATAGGTAATTGAAATATTCAGTACAGTATTATTTGGTTCTATTAAAACATAGCTAAATGCCTTTTGCTTATCTTACCTTTATTAACTCTTTACATATGTATTATATAATAGACTAATTTTATTAATTAATAGCTGCCTCCTTGGGTGATTTAACAACACTGTGTATTCTTGCTTTTGTCTCAAATACAATCTATGGAGCTGTTGGTAAGAGTATATTTTTGTTTATTTGGAATCGTAAAAAGCAAGGATTGTTTGTATACTGAATCAATTCTGCAGAATCCCATGTTTGGCTGGCCCCACTTCTATTGTTTTCATATTTTCTCTCCATGCCTTTATGGATATCCTTTGCTAAAGCGAATCCAGTTACCAGAAAAGTATTATACAACGGATGGAGTCCAGGTTAGACCCTCGATTTTGCATTATTTCGTTATTATCGACCATGAAATTTACGTTTGTTTTCTTTATAGTTTTAACTGCAATGGTCATTAGCAGCTGTGGAGGATTGATTTTAGATTCTACAGTAAAAAGATTTAGTGGAATTGCTGTTTTCCAACCCGTTATTGCTGGTAAAAACAATTTTAATTGTGCATTATATAGACGTTACTCTGTCATTGTTTTGTAGGAGTTGGGGGTAACTTAGTTGCTGTTCAGGCAAGCCGTTTATCAACTGCCCTTCATTGTGCCGGTACGTATTCGTTGTCCAGAAATAATAGTTCCGATATTATTTAACTTGAAA
>JAQGCY010001411.1:0-10754 GCA_034700645.1 Xenylla mediterranea
GGATGCAGTTGAAAGAGCTCATCAAAATGCAAAAATGCGTAGTTTAATCAAAGGGGCAGTAAGTTACTATATCTATGACTCATTTATAACCAACCAAGTTAAATATATATCATTCTGTGTTTAGAAATCGGAGTACTCCCGTTCCCAGCAATTGAAAGATTTTGAGCGACACACTAATTTTCATCGAATTCGTCAAAATCAACCAACTCTCCCATACCAGCCAGAACCTCTTCGTTTCCTTCGACCCCAAGTCGACCCAAAAGATGGATTTCTTTGTGTGGAACACTACAATTCTTCCAACAAGAAAAAAAACCACGTTGAAACTAGTATATGCCGTTATGGAGACGCCGAACGACGGAGAAATGCAGCAAAACAAAAGGCTGCTTTAGAAAGGATATACATGCCGAAACCAGTGAAAAAGTGCAACAAAAGGGCTGGAAATCAATTGCCTTTCTACAGTCATCCAGAAGTAGAACTTCCCTCATACTTTCCAATCATTCCTTGCACGCCTCATGAATTTTCCAGTGACTCTTCCACTTCTTATGCATTTAAAAGTCCAGCTAGGCGTAAAAAGCTTGGTTCTCGCCATCCTCGCGAATCTCTCCAGAGTTTACTCCCATTAACAAGTTCTTCCGAAGAAGCTGATGATGAAGTTGAAGACTATGAGAGAGAAAATGTACTCAAATACAACAAGTACAAGCCGTTAGCTCCAGGCCGCCGATACCAGAAGTAGTAAAGAAATAACAGCAACATTTTTATTACTCAAGAATCACTAATTTTGTACTTGTAGTACTAATGAGTAGGTCTAATTATGAATAATTTGTTCTGTAAGGTTGAATCCTACTATAACTTGTTAATAAGTATATGTACGAAAATGTAAGCACTACGTGTTCCTACAATGTCTGTAATCAAGTAGGATCTCTCATAAAAAACGATCAAGAATTATTATGCTTCTGTGTAACATTGGGCTGTGTAAACATACGTATTTCTAAAATAAAATAATTTCACTTTTACTGATGATTCAACTATACTCATTACAACGCAATATAACTAAATAAAAATATAAATAAAATATAAATTAATATAATTTGTAGTATAATAATCATAAAACTTTGTGGTCTTAACTGAAATGGAATGAATTATTTTAGCTGGTAACTTTTTGAAGCGCTCCCCTTATTAATCAAAAGTATAGAATTTAGGATTTTAAGTCGCAGACTTTTATTCATGAGGAGTCATACTAAAAATGCGTAAGGAAAAATAAGTTTAAAATAATCCTATAAATTCGCTACAATTCGAGCCCGTTTAAACAAATGTAAAATATTTTTCCCAATATTTATGTAGGATATTTCCCAGACTACAGAACCCACCTAATCGCGTGGCGCTCAGCAAGCACACCAACTAACCTAGTTAACTTCACTCGATACTACGGTTTTCTACATGTCTCAAAAAACAGACTCTGCAGATCTCGACAGATGAATTGGGTGGGAGGGAGAACGAGCAAGTCTTTTTTTAGGTAATTTTTCAAGGGCCTTCACAAGTGAGCCAAAATCTGGTCGGTCGTGGGGTTTAGGACTCCAACATACGACAATAATTTCCTAGATTACCAAATATAATGTCTTGAAAGTATACCATCTAGATCTAAACGCAGTTTGGATTTTACCTTGACATCTCGGGAGAATAGTGTGGGTAGAGGTTGACGGATTCCAGAACCTACTTGCCAAATTATGGATTCTGGTATAAGATCTTTGTATGGCCATTCCCCGACCAACAGCTCATACCAAACAGTGCCAAAGGCATATATGTCTGAACCTTTTGAAAATGGAAGCTCACTATCATGTTTTTGACTGGGTGAAAGACTTTTAAGGAGCTCCGGAGCCACGTAACACAGCCAGCCAGGTGGAATGCTGATTGAGTCGTTTCTACAGTAAGACAAAACTTACAATATGGAAATCTCCGTACTAGTGTGCATTTCTCTTACCTAGTTCCATGACACAATTTTGTAACACTAAACAATCCAAAGTCGGTAATTACCACGCGACCACTTTCCAGGAATATGTTTTTGGTTTTAAGGTCCTTGTGAATGATTCCACGTGCATGTAAGTAGCTCATACCCTGCGAATCGACATAAATAAGGGATAAAAAGCAGTGAAAAGTGAGACGTGCATTGTATGGGTAAAGTAGCTTACATTTGATATTTGTTGAGCTATTAGCACAGTCTTGTTAATGTTGAACTTATCTCGGCGGAGATGCAGGTGAGTGAAGAGGGAGAGTCCTTTACACATGGAAGTGACGATAGCGAGTCGAGGGGGTTTCATGCAAGCTCCCATAAATAAGATTAGGTTTTCGTGTCGAGTTTTACGAAAAATTCCAACTTCATGCTTGAATTGTTCTAACGTCTTCTCGTTGTCCAAATACGAAACATCAAGCAGTTTAATTGCCACATCTCCATGCCAGTTCCCATGATAAACAGTACCAAAGTGTCCAGTACCAATTTTCTCACCAAGTTTCAACTCATCAAAAGGTATGTCCCATTCTCGATTTGACAACTAGGAGTGTATTAGAAGAAAAACCAAGTTATGTAAAATGTATTAGGGACTTTTGTAGTATTGGTCGGACAACTTACTGAATTTTGCCTTGGCCAGTTCCTTTCCCCACCTTCCCCATCCATATCCGAAACTTGACTATCTTGACTATCAAACCTTAGAGCAAGGGTTTTTTCGGAATCAGTACTCCCAGAACCCGAAGTTTGTGAAACAGTCCGGTCAGAATCATTTGACTTTTGTGTGCTTGTTATATCGCTACTCAATGAACCAATTATAGATCTTGGCTCAAAAGTACCTGATGATTCCGGTATGGAATGTATTGTGGAAGAGCTGTGATCCAAGGACCCTTAATAATAATATAGCAATAGCATGTAAATCCATCAGAATCAAAGGACCAACAAGTAGTAGCGAATTTAAGAATCTGCATACCTGGAAAATCAAATAGCCGTTGAGATTGAAGTGTTGCTGATGCCGGGCTTGGGACTGAAGCACTACTACCAGGGTTTCCAAAGAGAGCTGGGCTTGAGGGTGTGGAACTATTACAACTTGACGTATTGGAACTGGAATCTTGCCCCTGAGAATGAATGACATTAGTTCGAGGTTCCTGAGAAATTAAGATTTTTAAACCAAAAACTTACAGGATAAGACTGAATATGAACGTTCTGAGGGGCCTTAGTGTATTTCCTGCTTCGAACCCAATTCAGAGGAGAGTTCCGACTTGATATAATAGGACTGTCACCTTCCTGTTGAGATTTAACAAAAAATTCGACGTATTCTCGTGGTAATCCACAACTTGGTGGGACTTTGGCCTCGCAGTCACGGTGACATTTGTATTTACACTCTTTACATTTGACTCCATAAAACATTTGCTTGTCGCAATAATCACAGGTTGCTACTTTAAGCATTTTAGAAAACCTATGTGAAATCACATGTCCCATGGAACGAGGCTGATTAGGCGTCCTTGGAGATTTGGGTACTTGAAGTGTCACTAGATACATTGATGCAAAGAAAAAGTAGTGTTAGAAACATAAACCACAAAAGTTGATGTAATTGTTGCTTACTGCGATGTGAGTCACCAGAGTTAGAGCTAGCATGACCGGAGCCCCCAATATCCGTTTCTGAATGTGAATTCAGAGGAGGACTTTTAATTGGACTTGAAACAAGGGATGAAGAAGTTCCTACACATCCGCTAACAGAATCAGCCCATCCAGATCCAGGTCCAGGTTCTGTGGGTAAACGGTCCCTCATTATTCTCCCAACTTTTGATGGTAATTGTTCCAGACTACAACCATATCCAAATGTTCCCGAAAAGTTAAATACATTTCCAATAGTCCCTCGGGACTTAAAACTATTCAAATTGTAATTAAAATGCAGACTGGAACATGCAAGGTGAAAGGACGGACAAAATCATACATGCAACAAAAACAAAAAATAGTATTAGGGTAGGAACGAAATTAGTAAGCCAACTGAAGGACTAAACATAAAGCCTCAGATAAGATGGAAGACAATCGATACACAAACTAGGAAGCATATTTATTACAAGGAAGCATTATATTCATTAACAGATAGAAACAATTGTGAGAAACTAAAGTCTAAACCAAATTATTAGTTGAAACAAAATTTTCCACTTACCTCGCAAGATTTGTTTCAGAAACAAACTCAATTTTATTTCCCAATTGTGACTCGTGGGATTTAGATTTTGTTAATGGAAAATTGTCAGCCTGCAAATTACCATGTGGGATTGCGGGCATTCCTGGAGAGCCGCAAGTACAATTACCAACATCACTACTACCCACCTTTTGATGTTTCTTACTTCGCACTGGTGGAGTGGTCGGGAATTTTTTATCTTGAAAAATAAATACGAATCAAGATTAGCCACAAGATTATTTGCTTCAATATTGAGTGTATAATGTATTTAGCTATGCACTGATATATTTACAAACATATACTCTGGACAGTAGCACTTTTCAAGATTAGGGATTCCTACCTTTTCCTTTGACTGGTGGAGTGGAGGGTGGTGTGAGTCCAGTAGCTGAGTCAACATAAGAACCTGGGGACGTGGCTGCAGAAGATGGTGAAAATACGGAAGAGTTTGTAGGGGAGTAGATTTCGGGATGAGATCCTGGGGAGAAAGCAGGAGAGTTTAGAGAACTCGGAGCCATTGTGGTGACTGGAGTACATGGAGTTGTTGAACAAGAGTGTATGTGTTGCTGGCGATGATTTTGAGCGTTGTTTGACGTGGATCCTGCGACGTTATGATGATAAAGTCGATGTACAAGTGACGAAGTTGAAGAAGAGCTGGAAGTGCCATTATTATTGAGATTGATGGATGTCCCCATTAAATAATCGGACTCGGAAGGTACTGAGTTTCTGGAACTACGACTATTTGTAACTGAGAAGTGGTTGGTACTTCCTCCAGTCAATGACTGAGAGTTCGGATTCCGGTTAGCAGATGAATGTGGAGATGAATTTCCGGAAGTCGAATTCTGGTAGTAAGTATAGCTAGTACCTACTCGACTCATGTCCCAGGACTCCCAATAAAGGTCCGACAAGTTTGAGTCACCGTTCGTTGTAGATATAGAAGGAGAAGTACCATTTGTGCCATTAGACCAGGAGCTAGTTCCCAAGGGTCCACAATGTTCCTCTCTATTATTGCTACTTGACGAAAGACCCAGACCATTCTCTTGCTGGCTTCGAATTACTTCTGCAACAGACATTTGTAACAAATTCCTTTTTATTTCAAACTTTCAAAACATTTCATGATTAATGTGGATAAATTACCTGTATATCGCTTGAGGTTATGCAAAGCCCGGGTAAGCCGCCGTATATCTTCTTCGTTTCCACAGTTTTCATCCATAAGAGCTTTAATTTCTGATTCAGGTTTTTCCTTCAAGCTTTCCAGGCTTGATATTTTTGTGCATAATTCCTGGAAAATATATCGACGCCATATAAATATGTTAAGCAATTACTTTTACTTATTTGACATAGTGAACAAGGAATGCATACCCGAGAAAGACTTGAGGTGAGACCAACAACCTGTAACCATAATTTAAGAGACGGAATCCCTTGGTAACTGGCAGGCAAGGACTCGGCTGGGATCCTTTTCTTGGCTACCAATTGCTGACTGAATAGTTTGATTAGTTTACCCTGTTGAAGTTGAAAAATTCAAAGTTGGATTCAAGATATTAGAAGGGAAGTACTTACCTCAAGCGTTCTGATTTCTTGCTGGGTGATTTCTGCACTGGTGGAACATTGTGTCCGAAGACCTTCTAGTCGTTCGGCTGATAGACTAATCATGGGTTGGAGGACATTGAGCTTGTCCAGGGCTTCTCGTACTTCTGGAGGGGAATAATGATTGAGATTTTGAGGGGGGAATTGGACTGTAGCCGGTGCGGAGGCACTCATGCTGGTCAATTGTTCTTACAGCTGAGTTGGCATAGTTCTGGGATCCACTGTTGTGGGTGAGTGCTATGCTGTGGGGTATGTGACATGTGAGGATTGATAGAGATCATGGAGAAGGAGACGGAGCGCGGAGTGAAAGAGGCCTGGAAGGCCCAGTGGGCTAGGGCTTGGAGTGGGCCTGAGTTGGTGACTTTCTAAGTTGAGTCAGTGTCAGAGTGTTAGATGAGTTAGGAGCGGAAGGAAGGACTGCACTGGTGGGCGAGTATTAGATATTAGAATTCAGAATTAGAAACCTACCACCTCAATTCTCAACAGACCCAACATAACACAGAGAAAGCTCAAGATTCACACTCGACAGCCGAAACAACTCGAGGTCCAACACACTATTAGTTTAGTGTGTCTATGTACTCTCTCTGTCTCTCTCTGTGTTTCTCTCCATCTTCTCACTCCTCCGTTCCCCCATTTCAAAGTACTCTCCGCTCAGCTGGCCTGGGTTCCACTCTCGGAGTCGGAACTCTCTCATCAACCAAAACAAAACCATCATCTCTCTGTCTCCAGTCTCCATGTCCACCCCAACAGCTCAAACTATGCTCAACTTGGCCAACAATGCCATGTCAACCATCACTCGACTCCTTCCTATCAATACCCAAACACATCCAAGGCCCATGTTCTATACTTTGGTCCAATCAGACCCTCTCAGCCCTACTCATGGACTACTTCAACCCCAAAACACATCAACTCACCAAGCTCAAGCACAAAATCAACATCCAACTCAGGAACAATACCAGGCCGTAGAAATTGGTGAGTTTTCTTCCTACTAATCTATGTACCTTCAATTAATTTCTTCAGTTCTTATTAACAGATCCAGAAAATAGGATTATCCGAATCACTTATACCGAGGAAGCCATCCGACAAACAATTAATACAAGGAAATGTCCTGTCCCAACATGTGGGAAGTGGATGAACCGAAAGGGGTAAACAAACAAGAAAAAAATTATACCCAACCTAATTTATTAAACTTTACTTTGGTTCTAGGGATTTCGAAAAGCATGTAGGAAGTCATTACGAAGGGAAGAAAATGGAACAGGAATACCACTGCCCTGTTTCCGGGTGCTACGCTCATTACCGTTATACCGGAAGTGAAAAGACTCATTTTGCCACTACCAAATATGTAAAACAGCACTATGTCAAAAGACACACTGCCAAGGTTTATTCCTGTAACAAATGCAAAGCCAATAGATACCCAACATTACCTCTGCTCCGTCAACATCAGCGATTCTGTAAGAAGTCAGAAAAATGTTCTACCTGCGATAAAAAATTTAAAATTCATCAACTTCGCAAGCACTCTCTGGAAACTGGACATAAGTTTGAGAAGGAAAAAATAGATGGTTTATTAGGGTGAGTACTAACTACTAATGCACAACACTAACTATGTTTACACATTGACAACTGAATTTCATTTCGATGTCACATTTTCATTTTTTACAGCGAAGCTTATTTGGCCACCCCAAAACCCAGAACACAAATTATCCAACTACCAACCACAAGTCTACAACTTCCTCAACAAATTCTTCCAAAAGTTATTTTAGCACTACATGCCTGCCCTACTCTCATTCGACCTCCATCGATTCCCCATGTTGACGTTGGTACACAAACAGAACACCAAAGTCGTGGGACATCTCCATCCAAACGGAATAGCAGCAGCATACGTACGAGTCACTGTCAAACTGAGAGATTAATTTCTGTGAATACTGGCACCTTAACTGTAGACCTAAATTATATTGGCTTAGAAAATGTTAATGATATGGTACTGGCTCGAACCACAGGTGATCTGAATTCTTCCATCAAAAAACCTAAACCAAAGCGGAAAAAGCATCATGAAGCTCAAACATATAATATTACTAAGCGGCGACGTTCATCTTTAAAGAAATTAGAAGTCCAATCAGCTCAGACTCAAACAAGACCCGGAAGTAATCCGGAAATCTCTTGGACATCACCTACGATGGCAGAATTATTTCAAGAGGAGTGGGAATGTGCGGAAACAAGTGGCCCCGGGGGAATCACACTATTTGATGAGTTTACTGGACTTAGTGAAGTAGAAACTCAAACAGAAGACTTGCTTTCAACCAATGACCCACTTCTCGCTAATCTTGGCTCAGACGACATTGGGAATTACTTGGAAACCATGGACAGTGAGACACAGACATTCCTTCTAGATACTTTTCGTTAAGTAAACCACCTCCGAAACTTGAGCAATGGAGCAAATCGCTAAAGTATTAGTTATAATAAATTTTCTTATGATAAGTAATTTTGTATCTCCAGCAAACTGTTATATTCAAATTTCAAATAAGAAAAAATCGATGATCTCATGAATGCATTTAACTTTTTATTTCTTAGCTGAGTAACAACTGTGTGAAACATTTACAACTTGATAATATACTCTGAGTATAAATATTAATAAAATAGTGGGATAAACCAAACAGAAGAAAACCAAAATACAGAGCGTAGTACCCCACCCTTTAAAACCTAACCAATAAATTAATAATAAAAAATAACTGGAACTTAAAATTAGAAAACACCACACTGAAGTAATACTTAAGGCACGCTCAGTTAATCACTTTTCCAACTTTTACAACAAACATACTGCTTCGAAGGGGCTAGGAGTAAGTATGTTAAATAGTAAGTTTACGGCAAAACACACGCAGAGAAAGAGTAGAGTGTGATGTTTAAGGCAGTTGTTGACTGGTAATTTTTCATCCGTATTTGTTTGATTTTGGTTTAATCAGAGTTGTCCTCGAAGATATCTGTTTTTATTTTGCATATCCATTTTACTGGTTCTTCCTTTCTTTTACGACGGGGTGGAAATGTTTTCTTGTCCTCAATTGGATGTTTAGGACAGAACCAATTCCCTTTTGGCGTAGAAGCCAAATTAATACACTGGTGGTGGTAGGCCAATTTGCATCCTAGAAATAACGGGATTGTTAGAGAATAAAGTAATGGACAAGAATAACAAGACCTTACCAGCAAAATCACACATCAGTAATTCACCTCTCATTCCACACTTTGCACATTCATCCTCCCATTTCCAATCCGAATTACCTGGAGGTTCGCTAGTTGACAAAGGCTTTATGCAGGAAATACATCAAATTAGTTATAAATTACGGTTTTCTAGCCACTACTACAGTTTCTCACCTCTTTATTTTCCTTGTCCCCACGAGCACGTCCAATGTATCCCTTACATCCCTCATTTTTACAACGACATTTAAATGCAAACTTGGCATCAGCTCCATAATTGTAATCGAATGTGAGCTCTTCTCCAGCTTCAATATCTCTTGAGGCAAATATCCCGATGACCGGCTTTCCATATGCACTATGATACTTGGCCGTATGACAATTTGGTAAGCAAGAATGGTTAATAAGTCGAGATACGTTCCCATAATACTCTGCATCAATGTAGGACCCAGAATCAATTTCCAGAAAATACAAAGGATCATCTGCCAATTTTCGCTCAATCTAGTAAGATAAGACAAATTATTGGAAATGATTTAGTGAAAGTGAGGCCAAACTTAAGAGAATAATTACCCTCCATGTTCGCTCTTCCTTTGAAATAACTTCACCCACATACTCAACAACAAAAGTCCCATTCTCAATTTTCCTATTTGTTCGAAGTCCCCAACCCTTACTCGTGGATGATATGAAACATTCAAGTGAGTCTTCAATTTGATCTGTTTTTGTTGAAAACATACGGTTCCTACACCGTGGTCCACCCGTACAGTTATTGTCACTACACTCCACAGACAAAGCACGATTATAACAATCGGAATTTGGAGTACAAACATCCCCAGTTTTTTCCCTTTGTCCGCAGTTACAATCTTCATGGTCTACTTTCCCAGCTACCATACCACTTGCAGATTTCTTGCCATTCTTACTACGGACATTCCCTCGTGGCAGTGTGCTGGAGAGGGACGGATTAGCATCACGAATTAAGTTGCGTTCAATCTTGCGGTAAAATGGTTCAGGCTGTGTTAAAAATTACATAAAATTGTTAGACTTATGAAATTTATGCTAGCGTGTGCTTGTTAGATTAACTGTATTCTCGACTTACGGTGCCTAACAGAGATTCACGTCTATTCTCTGACAATTTGATTAGATGGAATGCTTCTGCTGCAGCTGGCATAACCCGTGGATTATCAAAAAGATTTATCTTCTGTGAATTAGAGGTATCATATTTATTATTGTTTTGTATATTCCCGTATAAACAATATTTAAAGAGAAAAATAGTTACCCGAAGAAAATCCTTAGTACCAATTTCGAAAGGTAAAGCTTGAAAACAACGTCCTTGATCATAATATTGAACTGGAAATCCGCAATATCGCACAGAAAACATTCCAACACCAATACTCTCGCGTTGGGCCGACTCTCTGGGATATAAAATCATTCCGGGCCAGAAACTAAAAAACCATTGGGCAATTCTTAGTAATGTAGGCTAATACAAATAATAGTCTCTAGATTTTCCTACCAAGAACCAGGTTGTTGGAACCATACAACTTGTCCATAGAGCGGAAAATTCCCAACAACACATGCTTCACATTCAAAAGTTTTTGAGAGATTGGCCATTGTTTCTTCTGAAAAATCTGAGTCATCGTGAACGCAGTGAAAATGAAACATTAAGGGGCATATATTACACGCAAGTGTTTTATCCGCTTTGGTTAGTTCTGGAAAACAAACAAGTATCTATCCAATAGGCCCCAATTTGTAGCTATGTTTAGGTTGTGTATGTCTTACTTTTTGAGCAGAGGGTGCAACCAA
>JAQGCY010001412.1:0-10752 GCA_034700645.1 Xenylla mediterranea
CAGTTCTTTCTTTGCGCTAGCATAATTGAATGTGGATAGTAATTATCATCAGTAACATCTATTACCACTCAAAACAAGTAGCATTAGCAATAAACTTTCCTTTACATTTGCCACAACAGTATTTTTCCATTTGCAGATTGAATAGTATGAATTTTTGATTTTATATAGTGTATATAACAGTGCTTTCTTTCTTCTGCAGCTTCAAGTCTTTGACGCAAATAAAGATGGGAAACTTCAACTCTCTGAAATGGCAAAGTAAGTAAGACATTTTATTTTTATCAATGCAATACAAATAAATAAACAAGCATAATGAGAATTTGGAACGAAAGATATATGATAAATTGAATATTTATTAAATAGGTTGCTACCGGTAAAGGAAAACTTTCTCTGCCGCCAAGCCTTCAAGGTAAGCGAGGTATAGACAACATTTTCTTCTTTCTCCGGAAGCCTTGTGAAATTGGAAATGTATTCTTGTTGTTGTTGACCTTTTAACAACCGTTACGTGTATTGGTGGTATCGCATTTGTTGCGAGTTTATGTATTTTCAATTTATGCTTGCTTTTGGTGTTAAGTTAACTGTTAACCTTTCCACTGTTTCTTCTTCATTCAATGTTTTTACTTTACCCTCAATAATTTTTCTATCCCTTTTTTGCTATGCAGGATGGGATTGGAGTAAGTTACCTAAAATTCTTGAAAATCTTTTATCAAGTAGTTGGAAAGTTTTTGAACACAGTATATACATACCTAGTAAATTTTTGTTAGGCTCAAGATAACATAGTTGAAAGAATAATATTATTTCATTATTTCATTATTGCATGTTAGCACGATATATTTTTCTGAGTGTAGTCATTTATTTTAAAAAAAGGTATAGACATATACCTAGCACTGTGGAATAGTTTCCACTTCATTGATCTGCTGGCTGATCAACCAAAAAGCTTCAAGTAACCTTGACCTTATTTAAATATTTTTCCACTTTTAGTTAAGTACTTGTGTTTCCTAACATATCTACAAGTAGTGGCTACTTAACTTAAGTTGCTGTTACATCATTTCAGTGTACTTACTGAGATTTAGGCCATGCCTTGCGTGCTAAGCGATATATTATAAAAACAAAAGCCGTTTCCTGAAATCGAAATCTAACACGCAGTTTTTAAAAACAATGCTTAATTACACTTAGTGAAAGTAAAACTACATCACCTTTTATACGCAGTTATGAAGTTTTGCCCGTACGAGGAAGTACTTCATAATATATTGGCTATTATATTTTCCATCAATCAGTTCATTTTATTTTATTAAGCAAAATATGCAACATAAATCCTAATTATGAGCCGTAGCAAATAAATAAAGTGAAAGCAAAGAAAAATAGCCAAAGCTTTCCCTGCTCTTGAAACACGCTTATTGCTTGCCGTTGCGACATCCTCTCATGCCAAGTTTTGCATGAGGATCTATTATAAGTATATTTGAGTGCCAAACTGCCAACTTGCAATTTGCAGTCTGCATGCCTTAAACTAAAACACATCGAACTAGTGATGATTTCCATCTTCCAGAATTATAATTACTTCACTACTAAAGAAACTTAACACAAACATTTCTTTTACAGGGTGCTAGCAAACTAACGAAAGACGATATTGAGCGTGTATTCTCACTGTACGATCGGGTAAGCATTTTAGAAACTTAATCAATTATATAAGTTCAAGATTGCACTTAAGTTGAGTAAGTTGCAAAATTAACAGTAAACACCAGTATTGTTAATGTTTTTAAAGAAATTGCCTTCCTAGTTTTTCCGAGCTTTAATTAGAAAGTAGAAAGTTTTAACTTTTCAATCCAAATAATTTTGATTTTCCTCTCAAATGAAGGATAACAATGGAACAATTGAAAATGAAGAACTTCGTGGATTCCTCAAAGATTTACTCGAACTTGCTAAAAAGGACTATGATGCTCAAGATCTTTTGGATTTTGAGGAAACAATTCTTCAAGGTTGTGATTTCAATCATGATGGAAAAATTAATCGAAAAGAACTCACAATGATTCTACTTGCCATTTCAAAACAAAACTCAGATGAAAATTAAGTTCCATGTTGATGATGATGTTACTCGTATTTGGCAATACTTAATAATGCACTGATAAGCTTATTTGCTTCAACTCAACCTGTTGTTGTTGAATGGTTGTAAGAATTTCAAAATTTATCAAGTTATACCATTGCATATCTGCTACGCTTAAATGCTTAATATTAGTTTTGACCTAAAATTCAAATTTTATTGTTGAGAATTTGAATTATTCTCAAATCCAATACTCACCTTTTGTCAATTAACGAAAATTAAACTTGGTGTAATAATTTAACATCGAAATATCTAAACCTGAATGTTTAAGATTGTAAAAAAAAGTTGGAGTTAGTTTTTTCCTTTTATTATTTCAGCTTATAACATTAGATAATTCTATACTCTTCAAGATAATTAAATAGGATAAAAAAATAATTGTTGAAAGTATTTTTTCGTCTCCAGCCTGAAAAAGCTCACAAATCTAAAATGTCATGAGGGCTGTGCCGATTTGGTTGGAGTATCTTACACATGATAAAATCAGAATTATGGGCTTTAAATTTAATCTTAAACTATTATTCCTGTGCTTTTGGGATTTCATAGTTATCAGTAAGATAATATTAATATATAAAGCAATATATAAACTTCATAATTCCTTCAAATTGAATAGTAGCTAGAGCAGGAATATTATAGAGTTGATCTCTATAGAAAAATGTTTCCAGTCAAAGGAATTTCAATTTAATTAACGCAACGATGAACTCTGAGTCATAAAAGTAAAATCTCATTTCCGATTCGAATTTAAAAGACTATTTCCGAAATCGAAACATGTCGAGAGCTTTTTCTTCGCATGTTAGATCCAGTATTATACATAATATGAAGCTTATTCTATCGTAAATTTAGAGTAGCTTTACTTTCAAGATGAATATAATTCTGAGTTTAAATTGAATCGACTACGAAGCTTGAATCTTGGTTTTAATTGTTAATGAAACCAAATAATTGTTGTTAAAATACTTGTTCATAATTTTAATTGAGTTAGAATGCATATAATCAAATGAATAAAGCAGTGATATGTAAAATGTCAATTATTATGAGTATCAAACGAATAATAAATCATACAATGAATAGAATAGTAAAGCTACGTTTAAATTGTATTTTTTCCTTTGTCCACAATGGAGACATTTATGAGAAGGTTAGAACTGTTTATTGATTCTTTTTAATACCAACCAACGTATCAAATGTGTAAAAATTTCTCAAAACGTTTATTTATACATTATTCATGTCTTGAATTAAAATAAGACGACGTCTTTATTTAAATTATTTGAATCAAATACTAGAGCTAAAGAGGAAAGTACCTAAAAATCATATACAAATATGCCAGAAAGTTAACTTTCTTGTTTATTGAAAAAATGAGAAATAGTTATTGGTATTTTCTGGGTTATTTTCCACTTTCCTAGATACAAAATTTTTGCTTAGAAAAAATCAAAATGGTTCTTCTGTTTTGATATTCCTTCTTTCAAAACTTGCTTTTATTACCAAGGGGCAAATAACATCTCCTTAACTTTTCTTGACATTGGTAGTATTCCTAAAAGAATATCATTTTTTCATATTTTCATGCTGGCAAATTTATTGCTCGTTTATAAGTTACGTACCTTAAACGGAGGGAGGAGTATTGAATCGAATAATTTTAGATTTTCTAATAAAATCCCTTCTGCAATGTCTAATTTCCCTTTATCCAAAAATTCCAATGCTTGCTTATATTTCCCTTCAGATTTTTCCAAAGTCTTGAGACTCTGAAGTATATTTGTAGGTTTTAGACATTTTCCGCAACGAAATAACAAACCAAAGGACTCTGTGTTAGTTTTACAGAGAAAGGAGTGACAAGTTGAACAACAAAAGCTAATATTATCTTTGGACAGATTTTCAAATAATGGCCAGTCTTCTCTACATGCAATGCAATTACATGTAAACCAGTAACGTTTTTCAAGATGTGAAATTCTATCTGGAGTTTTCCATGATGTAAACACTGGACCATAATTTTCAGTAACTTCTTCTCCTCTGCGAATAGTCCGCACAGTGCGAACAATAACCGTGTCATTTATGAAATATCTAAAAGAAACAAATTACTTATTCATTGGAAACCTTTTATTCTTTCCTACATTATTAAAATGTTTAAAACTGTTTCCGGACTTCTTCGTAGAAAAGTGTAATGAGAATAGAGCTGTCTAAAGAGCATTCATGCATTGTAAAAGGAAAGCAAGCAGAAGTAATCAAACAAACTTTTATAACTTTAAACTTTCTCTGACATTTTTATTCCGGGGTGTGTACGGAAACATGTATTAATATTACATTTTAAAAAGTTAAACTTGACGTACACGTGGAGATCAATAATGAATTTTAGCTCAAAGTCTTGACATTGATCTGGGTCAAAGATTATACTAAACTCAAATTGAGGTCAAATGAGGTTTTCCATAAAACTTATGAGCAGAATATGGATTAATGTCCCATTTACGCTCATGTTGAAGTAGACCGACTATGTTTTTAAGTCATCGAAAATTGTTTTATGTTGATAACTTACCTTACAATTGATGGTTGACATGAGTGATTGAATAGAGCTAATGTGGGAAACAAACCACCACCAATGAAGCGAGACTTTTCGTTGGCTTCATCCCATCCAGCGATTTCATGTGCATTAAATTGTAAGAGCTGAAGAACTTTTACCAAAATCGTCACTAATTTTACAGTCGGATTCTTGTTTCCCATATCTTCAGATGAATCCGGTTCAGAATCTATGGCACGGATAAACAACAGTAAAATTTATTTAGTCGCATTCCATTAATATTATGGTAAAAAAATCATTGCTTTGCTTAAAACTTACCACTGGCCGGAATGGTAAATCCAGATCTTTGAAGTAATGAGACAAGAAAGATTGCCATTATAACTCTTTGAAATATATCATCAAACGGTCGTAGATTGGTATGAGTTACCAATCGAAAAATCGTTGCAATTTCACTCGGTTTGTAAACATCATTAATAATACTTCTAGCCTCTTTATCGGATTCAGATGGTTCCAGAAGGTCGTACCACTTGATTACTTCCACGAATTCCCTCTGTTTAAGTTTAATCATTAAATTAGTTCTCAGTGATTATGTAAATATAAGAGCTTTTCGAAAATGTTGGTTATGCTTATGCATTTAATTTGCTTGCATCGGAGTTTCAATAAAAGTATAAAGAAGCCCACGAAACATTGTTTACTACTAAAAGTTGTAAGTCTCTTTACCTGGGTCAAAACTCTCAGAGCCATCAAGCACGTAATTGAAACTCCGGCTAATTGTAAGACTCCAAGAATTCCACATTCATGTTTATGATGAGTTTTCCAAGCTTTGTCTCTACAGGATGTCGAACAAAAAGAAACTTGTGCACATTTATTGCATGGTACACTTGCTATAATTCTAGAAAAATGTACAAAATAATCAATTACTGATTCTTTGGAAAGAGAGAATTTTATATTTGTTTATTACAAAGTAAAACATTCGAAGCACTGAGAGTCGTATACTTCCGGTGTTGTTGTTGAAACGTAAGCCTTCTCTACAATAATTACTTCGCCAGGTGGTATTTCCTCATTCGCTAAAATAAATCTTCCTTTGAGATCATTTTGTTCCACAGTTATTTTATTAGACGCATTTCGGAAAGTACGACTTGGACATCCGGATAGATTTGGAAAAGTTGGATCTTTTGTGTTCTGGTTGCTTACAGTCTTACCGTTGCATAAAAAGCTAAATCCAGCAGATGTTGCCGATTTAAGAAGTCTTTGTAAAGTACTTTTGATTTTTTCCACTTTACAAGCATCCATATTAACATTTTGAAGTGAATTTAGTGCTTGTTGAAATCTTCGTGATGCTTCAGTTTTTTTACTGACTTGAATGTAACATTTTCCAGATCTTTCAAGTAGTTTATATTGCAATTCGGTTGGATAATTCAAACTAATAGCTGTGTCGATGTCCGATTGGGCGTAATCATACTGATGTAGATGAAATAGAGTAGCCGAGCGATTTGCATAGATAATTGAAAGCTCTACACAAAAATAAAAGAACATAGTTGCTCACACTCCATTGTTAATACAAATTAGCATACATCAAATGTAGCATTGTTGCACTTACCTTGAGTTTCTTCTGAAGGCATCCAGCCAATTCCTTTGGAGTACAAGCTCAGGGCTTTCTCATTGTCTCCTTTGCCGAATGCTTCATTTCCATCAAGCTTTATCAAAAGTGCTTTCTCCTTACTTTTTGAGAAGTCGCAAAGCTTATTTTGAATTTGAGTCTCAATGCAGTCATTAACTCGTTGAACGATATCGGTGGACCTTAATATAAGTTGGATCCGTTGGCTCTCTAGCTTGATTTGCCCAAATTGATTTACAATATCTTGGGACAATTCCACGCGTAAAGTTTGGTGAAGATCTCTTATAAAAGAAGCTTTGTTTTCGAAATCAGAATTCAACATATTGATAAGCTTTTAATATCTAGAATATTTTGGATTTCTGACTAGAATTGGTTAGATAATATAACTGTAAATATAATCTGCTACTACCACTGAAATACTGAAAAGAAAAAGGGGAACTTGGAAAACGAGATGAAAATTTCGGGTTTGTCTATTTATAAACTATTTTAATTTACGATATGCAATATGCATGCGGTTGTCTCTTAACTTCTTTACTGGGAGTCAGTATATAAATTGAGAATGTATGAATGTGACAGACATATGGGCTTTTAGTCTAATTTTGCCAAAGTTCTTAAGCTAGAAGATCTTATGGAATAATTGTTTTAACTTAAGAATTCTTCAATCTACAGAACGGTAGATTGAATCAGTAATATTGTTGGTAGTTATTTGATTACAACGATATAAGTATGGTAAAGGTATGGTATGGAAATACTTCGTACATAATTTCAATTATTTTTGTCCGGTTAGTTTTTATTTTTAGCATGTGCTTCTTTTCAAAGAAATCTTCGAAACATGCTTACAAGATTTAGTTTTTCCCTAATTCGTTCATCGAGTTATTTCTGCTTCATTTGCGCACAAATGCATAACAACAATTTTCTGAAAGTTTTGATGATCCAGTGAACTGATGATTTATATTGTATTATGGCCATCAGAAAATTAGAAACACTAGGCTACTATTACGCGAAAAAATGAAAGCAATATCATTTTAAAAATAAGTAAAAAAAATAATTGATGTTTTCCCGAAGAACTTATTATGAACCTGGGAACATAAAGTACAAAATAATTACATTTTCAATGGGCGTGAGCGCTCATCCGTATTATATTGTTCACTTGATTGTTATAAAACATTAATCGGCCTCTACAAAAAAAATAAACTTCATCGCAATTATGAATCAAATCAAATATAACTATTTGGTTTATAGGCCTAACCTAAAGTAGATATCAAATTTCCTAATAATAATTACCGTCATAAACAGAAACCACATATTATTTGAATAAATGAAATCAAGATTGTTACATATTGGTTTAAGAGCAAAAACTGCAAGTTGCATTTTTGATTGACTCAAGGAAAATGATGAACGTCTTATAATCTTTTCGTATTGTTACTTCTCATTGTTGCCTGCCTCTCTTTCTGTTCATTTATACATAGCATTTACCGTTCATTGTTATTTTATTTGCAAAGTGTTATTACTGTCAGATAGAATGAAACTGTTTTTGTTTAATTTTATGCTAGTGTTAGTGTTCCATCGATTTATGTTTAGTGAAACACAATTTTTAAAAAGATTTATTCGATTTACTAATCCATTAATTATGGGCCCACAACGACCGCCATTATTGCCATTCCCGATTCGGCCTACAAGATCCGAGGATTTAAATACTAATGAAATTACAGAACCACAAAGTTCGCAACGTGATATTTCAATTGAAGTAATTCGACCACCTTTGCTCCGACCACGTATAAGACGATTGATATCAACAGATCCAAGAGATGTGAGGTTTTACTTATACCCAAACAAAAGGTATTTCCAGAAATTTTAGTAGTTTCTTTATTACATCACGAACGCTGTAAAAGCATTCATCCGTAACTCCATATTTCATTTGACAGAAATGAAAATTACACAGAGGAAATTATTCTTGGAGATGAAAAATCATTATTTCGAGCTGGCTTCAATAAGAAATTGCCAGTTGTTCTAATCACTCATGGATTTCTTAGCAATTTTTCAATTCCAGGACGTGAAGTGCAAACAGTCAAAAATGCTTATTTACGTTCAGATTTTGAGGCAAATATTATTGCAGTGGATTATGGGCCGCTATCCATGCCAAATATCAGACAATCTGTGACGTCATTTTTGTTTTATTTTGTTGTGATTCGGACGTTACCAATTGTGGGACATCGGATGTCTGACTTTGTTTTATTTCTTATGGATTCGGGTGTGATATTGGGCCCAGAAGACGTACAGATTGTTGGATTCAGCCTAGGTATTTCTAAAATTTACTTTTCTCATTATAAAAGTGCTATGAATTAGAATTATACGAAAAAGATTCGTTGCTTCTACAACAATGTTGTATTCGTATCAATTTGTTCCATGCTATTTCATGCATTATATTAATTTTGGTAGGAGCACATGCCGCTGGAGTTGCAGGGCAAGACATATTCCGTAAAACTGGAGTAAAAATCAAACGAATCACTGGATTAGAACCTGCTGGACCATTTTATTACTTGCAAGCTTACTACAGAAAGTTAGATGTTCAAGATGCTGCTTTTGTAGATGTGACCCATACTGACCAAGGATATTTTGGTTATAGAGGAAGGCTGGGTCATGTGGACTTTTTTGGTAAGAATAACCAACAAAATGTTTAAAAGCAATAAATTATGTTTTTAACCCTTTGGGTTGAATGAATTTGACATATCTCATAATACTTAAATAAGAAAACATTGGCTACCATTTAAACTTCCCATAAGTTCAACATTTTCTCCCCATAAATTTTACAGCGATTTCAAATTACATTTTCTTCCAAGTTTTGACAGAAAAAAAAAACTCCATTAACGAACTCGAATAAAGCCTCATAACTCGATAAAAAACAAATAATATGGTACAAATGATCAAGTCCTGTCTTCAAACTGTACAGACAAAGTACATCTTAGCATTACATGCTTGGTTACTCAAGGGCTACTAGTGTAGTTTATGTATGTATAAGATTAGCATATTTCAATTTAGTGTATTACCAATTAATAACACAACAAGTAACTTTCAATTTAGCTTCAGTTAGTATTCATTAGTCATGTGAGAAGTTACTATTATCGCGTATTTACTTTTTCATGGATCGAAAAAGTTTAATTGAAAACAAAATACTATAAACTGTTGTGATATTATATAAATGTCTTGTAGATTTTATTATTTGCTCAAATTATTTGTTATAAACCCTAACATAAGACATAAGTATAACACTTAAATTAACCTAGTTTAATTTTCCATTCATTTTTAGTAAACGGTGGCGGACCTGGCCAACCTGGCTGTTTTAATTTTACAAACCCACTTCAATCATTTATAAGTAAGTTTGAGTCTCGGATATATTGAATCGAGTTAAGGGTACAAATTGACATAACATAATTTTTTTCATGCTATGCTCTAACTCAGGCGGTTGTAGCCACGCTAGAGGATTCCAGGTAATTATAAAACCATTTGTACCCAAAACACATTTTTGGAGTTTCAGTTAGTTTTAACTAATTGTACAATATTTTGTTTCATAGGACTTTTCTAGAGCGGTAGAGTTTCCAACTTATTTTGGTTGCCGATGTAATTTCACATCTTGTCAGAGACCTGAGCGGCCAGAATTATGTGAAGATGCAGTTATGTACGGGCAATACACAGATCACAGGTAAAATAATAAAAACTATTTAAGCTATAGAATGACATTTTTGTAACTGTGGACAATTTTGTTTAATTTAATTTACAGTACGAGAGGAACATTTTATGTTACAATGTAGTGCATTTAATTTCGTTAAAAAAGTCAAGAACTGAAAATTACATCGTTTCTGTGTACTAGTAGTCTCCCTAACTTACCATTATACGTATACTTTTGACCCTTGGTTTAAAACCTAAATTACTTTCGTTGCTGCTTGCAATAAGTTTTAAAAAAAAATGAATTTGTAAGCTTGGACTTCTTAACTAAAAACTATATTTGCCCTTTTATTTATTTGTAAAATATGTATTAGAAATAAATTACATTAAAACCCTAGGCATCTTTTAATTCAACAAAGTAAATCAAACGGATAAACATTCTTCAATTAATTTTGCCGTGTCAATTGCGCATCCAATGCATAGTGTTATTCCCGATCCTCCATGACCATAGTTGTGAACAATCTGAAAAATGTACCATTGTTTTTAATACTTATTTCAGTGGATCAGTTACTTTTACTTACATGAAATTGCCTGTTAGAGTCTTTAGAGGATGTGACTTTCTCTACTTCCAAACGAACACCGCGACGTCCAGGTCTTAGTCCGACAAATTGAGAAATAACTGGAGCGTCCTACACTTTTATATAATTTTAGTTACTGCATCTAATTCAAAATATTTCTGAATGCACAATAACCTTGAGACTTGGAATAAATTTGCTACATCCATCAAGAATAAATTTTGTATCTGCATCATTGGGATTAAGGTTCCAGTCATTCTCTTGGTGTGTACCACCAAGAATTATGGAATTTTGACTGGAGTAAAAA
>JAQGCY010001413.1:0-10750 GCA_034700645.1 Xenylla mediterranea
CCTATTTCAATTTATAATAAAAACTCAGTAGTAATAGTAAATATCAATCAAATGTTTAATTGGTTGATTGATTGATAATAATCACTGAATCTTCCAGATCAGATTGACCTTGGTCCGTTGACATTGAGCCTGACCGTGTCTCGATTTTGAGAGTCGAAGTCCATCCTCATCTTCATTGGAACTGGAAGGACTAAATTATTTGGGGGTAATAATGATTAATAATAGTTATGATTTCTAACTATTAGTTAATCACATTTTGTTACTAACTCGACGTATTATTGGTTCTAGAGTCTTACATATTATACTATTTGTTTGTTCAACAATTCTGGCTGCACTCTCCAGATTCAAAACCCAACCCAAGACAGCTATTTAACTTAAACTGCCATAATTGTGTTCAGCACTCATCACCTCTCAACATAATAATAAAGTCCTAAGGAAATATAATATTAATTGAAACAATGGGAAATAACATTGCTAAAACCGTCAAGTGTGAAGCGGATCCAACTATTCTTCCACCTCCACCACCTATGGGTACTCCAAGTTCTGGTGGAGATGCTGGACAATTCCCTCCACCCGGGGGTCCACCAGTGAATGAAAAATTTAAAAATAATCCGGGAACTATGGATGATTTTCATAAAAAAGTCAAAGGTTGGTTCACATGAAGTAAAGCAAAGTCGAATTATTTCATGTAAGAGTTTTGTTTTTATGTCATTTGTAGATATCTTTCCTCTGCCAATCGAAGGTGCGAGACTCGTTATTAGCAAACAACTTAGTAGCACTTTTCAAGTTTCTCACAATCTCACAATGAGTCAAGTACAACCAAGTGGTTATCGCTTCGGTTCGACAGTTGTGGGGGATATGGTATGACTAATGAAATCCAGGTTTTTCAAGTTTTATACGAAATAACAACAATCGTGTTTTATTTACTAGATTTCACCTACAGACCCTCGCTATCTCTTAGTGGGAGAAACTGACCCAAGTGGGAATGTAAATGCTCAAGGATTCTATTTCTTTAACGAGTCATTGAAATGCAAATGGGCAACCCAGGTAAGGAACTCAATATAAAAAACATAACATTTAAATACTATATCATTGATGCTTGATTCAGATATTGAACAGCAAATTTCAATCAGTGCAAACTACTATGGAGTATCGTGGACCCTCGTTTACTTTGACTGGGTGCTTGATAAATCCCAATTTCCCAAATGTAACAGGTTAGCTAGAATTTAGAATCCAAACAAACACCTCAGAAATGTTTATTTTAATCTAACCCAGTGATTTGGAATTTATGCAGGAATTAGTGTCGCGCAATATTTACAAGCCATAACTCCTCGAGTTTGCATTGGAGCAGAATTTATGCATCAAAGATCTCCACAGATTCCCCAAGGTTCTATGTCAATTTTTACAGCGTCCGCTAAGTACTCAGGTGAACTAGTAATTCATAAATTTTTATCTAAGGCCTTTCACTAAGTATGAACATGGTTTGTGGTTGTAGATGATTTAAACACTGTTAGTGGTTTCGTTGGTCAAGCTGGAGGAGGATTGTATGTTTATAGGAAGTTAAATGATGAATTACATGTTGGCCTAGAATTGGAAAAGCTTCGAGAAGAATTCGTTGCATCGTTAGGGTATCAATATGATATACCAAAAGCTAATTTCACCATGAAAGGTAACCAAACCAAACCAAACCAACATATATTGCGTCTTCAGAATCTAATTAATCTGATATTTTTGATGTTTCAGGAATGATTGATAATAATTGGACAGTAACAGGAATGTTTGAAAAAAGACTGTTACCTATGCCCTGTGTTTTCTCGATTTGTGCATCGATTAACCATGTCAAGAATCAATTTCGTATGGGTTGTGGAGTAAACATTGAGTTATGAGTCACTTGCAAATTAGGCTTCAGTTAACAAGATTTAAAATTTATATAAATCATCAAACCAAATAAGAGATGGAAAGATCCGAAACCTAATATAAGAATAATATGTAAGAACAAACAAATCAAGTAAATGTAAAAACTAATAACTCAATTTACATAATTTACGAACGAACTTATTACTACCTATTTCTTTAAGGCTACTCTAGTATTGTATTGTAGTTTGATTAGTTTGTATCTTGAATCAAGTAAGAGTACAGATCCGAAATGTGTTCCTCCCTTTAATTAGATATTCACAAATTCATTTTTTTTCCTTATTGTTTAACTTTGTCCCTGTGCTTTTTTGAGTCAGACTTGATTTTATGTGAGTTTCCTGACGAGGACTTGCTCTTACTGTGTGATGGTTTATCTTTGTTTGGTTTGTTACTTAGTAGAGGATGAACATCTATTACAAAAAAAGTAGACAAATTAGTCATTTGTTATTAAATTAAACTCGTTGATAAATAATTGTCCATGAAGCCACTGATATTTATTTTATAATTCAGTTAAATCGTACCTAATACAGGTGATCCCTCCAAAGCAATATCATAAGTTCTAGCTTTCTTCCGCTTTGGAGTGTTAGGACAATTTTCCTTTTGTTCTTGGCTTCTTTTCGTTCCTTGATCTTCAGATGGTTGTGGAACAGGGGCTATTGGGGCTAATAAATCAGTTGGAGCTATCCAAACTGTAATGAATAATACGTTAATCAAGGTTCGATTTAAATTTCAAAGACTTATTCTTTTAAGTTTATATCAACTTACCCTCTTCCGCGTCATCGACCTTTAATATATGAAACACAAGATTAGCGTAAGCCTTGAAAGCCTATACATTTATATAATATTAACTTACTTCGGGAGCAATTGGCAGAAACAATAAGGCATTGGGATCTTCCCCTTCTTCGTCTGAACTACAGAATGCTGGAATGGGCTCAACTGTGTTTACATCAACCTAAAGTAAGTTGAATTATGAACGTGCACGATAAAATCGAAATTCAATTAAAAATAATATTTAAGCTTATGAACAAGTCTCTTTATTTTGCTTTATACCTCAATTTCGTCGTCAACGTTGCTGCTTTGCATCTCGACCAACTTATCTTCATCCTCTTCATCAAACTCCGATTCTCTCTCATCATATTCAACATTTTCGTCCAACTCTTTAAAATCTGGAGCAAATGCGGACCAATTTTCCACTTGATTTTGTGACCATACTGAAACTACTCCACTGCTTATAGAAGCAATTATGGGCCGAACTGGATGCCACTAATAAAGAGTTAAAGGAATGTCATAGAATATATGATATGACAAATTCGAATTGGATATGTAAAATTACATACCACAACATCTAGCAATAGCTCTCCTTTGCTTCCATGCAGAATCTTGACAAGGTTACCAATGCTTCTCTCCCAAATATACAAAGCATGCTGTCTGGATGAACCAGCGCAAACATATTCTCCATCTCCAGAAAAGCAACACTTTTTCCAAATGGTTCTAATTGATTTCACCATACAGAAATTTATCAAAATTGATACAAAAGGTTTTGTATTTGTAAATGCATGACTCACTTGTTTACTAAATCTTGTAGTTTCTGAATGGGTTCTGGCTCCCCGTCTATTCCACAAGTCAACACTTCGTTAGAATTATAAACTCGAATAATTCTATCTGACGAGTTAACCAGGAACCAACTATAATGAATTAAAATAATGATTACAACTACAAAGATCCTTTGCTACAATGATTAATAAACTTACTCTCCACGGCGTGAGAATTCTATACTTTTAATTGCAGTTGCACTAGTAGCTCCTTGCGTTATTCTGAAACTAGCTATTAATGTAACATCAGAAGCGCGATAAACTGATACTTTTCCTTTGGAGTTTCCAGTATAAACATACTGACCCCTTCTATCGAATGCCGAAGCGATATTGGTGTCCAACTGAAAATATTATTGCAAAAAATTAGGAATGGTAACATAAATACCTAGTATAAGCATATTTGCAAGTGGGCTTACTTCGTCTTCCAAGGGTACAATAGAACGAGTTCCATCAATCCCAACAATCACAGCAGCATGTCTCATGGGACAAACCAGGAATGAATTAACACTGCGTGGATTATATTGAACCTGTAAAAGTCGAGCAAATCAGAATTATCCTATGAGGCTTTGATTTGATTTTATTATTTTACTTTGAGAATTGGAGACGGAAACCGAAATCTGTGATCTGTGTCACCGGTCAAAACATCAATTATGCAAGCAGTATTATCTGTACATGCAGTAAGAATTTTCCTTCCATCTCGGGACCAACTGAAAATTAAGTAAATTCAATGGTAAAATACAAATTAAATCCCCAAAGGTCATGAAAGAAAATGGGATTACCTAACACAACATACTGGATGTACATGTGTAGTAATAACTTTGGAAATTCCTCTGGTCATGAAATCCCAAACAACAACACGTCCATCATTACAGCCCACAGCCAGGAGTGTCCCATATTTATTGAAACTGGCTGTTACAGCTAGCGAAATACAATCCAATACCCCATCGGGTTCTTCAGGGTAATTTTGACCAAATGACTCTAATCATAAGCAAAAGAAACAAATCCAGTATTTTTATTATAAACGATACATATGCGAATTGCGAATGTCAAATCAATTGCTTTCAATGAAATGCAATTACTTTACCTAATAGTTCCAAATTCATTATGCTTGCAACAAACGCTAAATTTTACAGGTGACAATGGCAATGTCAAGGACAACTGGACTAGACGACCTAGATGACGAAGCTCAAACTAAAATCAATCACTCACGAAAATTTTTAGGGAATTAAATTAAATTTTATCAATATTCTAAACCTGATGGCAAAAATTTCGAAAGCTCAACAAGAAAGTCCAAGAATAGCGTAGCGTAATAAATAAGCTATTCCCGCTTAAATCTTCAATAATAACATTTCCAACCTATGTGTCGTGGAAAAGAAATTTTGTGATTTTTAGAAATTAATTTGTTAATCTTTGTTCTAAACCGTTAATTATTAATTAATTATTAAGAATGCCTAAAAAACCTAAAGGAGAAGAACACATTCATCGAATTAATTATTTGTACAAGGTGAGTTATTTAAATCCTCTATTTTAGTATTTTATGCAAGTTTACTCATTGTCATTGTCATTTCGCATTCATTTCTTTCTCCCACGATGGCCACGATAGGCATCACAATTAATATCCAACACATCGGTTCCCCTAGGTCAATATTATGGTAAAGTTTTAAAAACAGTTGCAGAGAAAACACCTGCAAAAATGTAAGTCCTTGCATGATACCGATGATATATTTCTTAATTGTATTTTCTACAGAACTTTAGAACAAAAAAGATCAATTTGTAAATCATGCCATGCAATCCTGGTCCTTGGAAAAAATGCAACATATCGATTAAAAAGAAAGAAAGGATATAAGAAAAATCGTAAAAGTCATCCTACAATTGTATGTAAGCTTTGCAATCTAGATTATGATTATGTATTAAAAACTGTCTTGATTTGTTTTCTTTTCTCTACAATAGAACATAACATGTACAAATTGTAAGAAAACAAAAAAGTTTCCAACCAATCCAAACTTCCAACTTAAGAATAGAGAAACAGATAACAAAAATGGCAGTGGAAATCAAAACGATGAAATAGTAGGAACAGGAAGTCAGTTATCTCCAGATCACCCGAATTCGGAAACTGTGAAGATGTTCGATTCTCAAGGAACTCGTCCGCATAAACCATCGTCGTCATTATCAAAAACGTATAAAAAGTGTTCACGAATACAAGGCTTTTGGGAATATTTATTTTGACCTCATGTTTTCGAATACTAATTAATCCTACGATTATATTACTTTTAATAGCACATAATAGGAGCTGTGATATTACCTACACTACAGCATAAATTACAGAAAAAATAACGAACTGAAAGCCTACGATACGAGTTACTAAACTAGCACTAAACATATTTAAGCTATAACTATTTGATCGTATTAAGGAAATTAAATTATAATATAGTACTTATATTAAGAAAATGATTGATCTGGGTTTATAAATTGGAATTTATGGCAAGATTCAAGAGCTCAGTTACAGGAATATAAATGTCAAAATTTACTTAAAAACTCGAAATAGGGTATCACTCGACGAAACGAAATCTGGGGTTCGGCGAATTTTCAATCCGGGTTGACATTGAGACAGACAGACTAGTAATAAGTTGAAGTCTAAAACTTGTGAAAAATTAGACTGTATTTTGAGAAATTGAAGTTGTAAAGATATGATGATGTGAAGTGATATTGATCAACTAAATTATAAACGTATGTAGTCTTTTCCTTCATATCATTGTGAGAAAATGTAATAGGAATTTTAAGAACTTAGATTTTCGTCTGATCCACTTTGGTCTATTCGGCTTTCCTGTTCAATCGGGCTTCCGGTTTTATCCTTGGAAAACATTATGGCCTCTTCTTTGAGCCTTTCGAAACAGTCATTCATGTACATAAACTGAACAAAAATCAAAATCATCAAGATCACTTAACTAATATATGCCCGATTTATTATTCCTTACATAATTAGTAAATATCCTAACCCATCTGCAAGGTTTTTCAGGTCTTTGGTATTGAAATGAAAATACCATTCCTTCATCATCGATGTCCCAAGAAATTATTTCATTCCAGGAAAATGTGATGATTTGTGACTGAAAGGAAACAATTGATGATCAGGATTTTCATTTAGAAGATAGCATTACTTCGAGTTACCTCCATAGAACCGTCTTCCTTACATGCTTGCAATTCTAAATTTGTGGCAGAAATCGTGGTTATAACATGACCTTCTTTTCTTGCATCACAAGGACAATGAGGGAAGACAACTCCACCATAACCATCTAATTCACGAGCTAACTTTAGATACTCGTGTTTTCTTGATTCATCCTGTAATGCTTTCAACTGATATAATTTATCGCCAGCTCGAATATGTCCACGATTGACATCATCCACTGCCTATATGATAAATCATTTTCTGTGCAATTTCTGGTTTTTAAGATAAGTTTTCTTATGCTCTTACTTGCCAAAAGAAATATGTTGTAGCTTGTTCATCCTGAGCCATACTTAACTCCCGACAAACAATGAATAACCATTTTCGGAGACAAATGCATGTAGCAGTGGCTGTACTATAATTCTGTATATATAAATTGTGCGGAAATTCATTTGGTGCAAGCTTCCTCTCTAAAAATCAAATGTCAGCTATTTTTTATAATTATTTGTTAAGATAAATCTTGTACAAATTTCTTACCAAAGTTGTATTCAACAATTTCAAAAAGAGCAAAATAAACTGCAGCTTCATGACTCAGGCCGATTTTGTTAATGAGAGCTTTATATACTTCATCGGTATTGGCATTCTTTGGTACGTTTACAGCAACAACTTCCCGATCCGGAAGTAAAATCTTAAGATCGATTTTGTTAAGTGAACTCTGAAATTTACAACACAAGAAGTATATTTCAATCAAATCATAACTCCGAATGTTGTGTTGCCCTTACTTGGTCATCATCTGTTAAAAAATCTTGCATTAATTCGTGTTCTGCAATTACTCGAACTGCACAAACACGCTCTAAAAATTGTTCAAGGCCTCTTCTTCGACTGTCTAACTGTTGTTCGTTCAATCTAAATAACGAGTACATTAGCTATGTTATGATTCATGGTGAATAAATAAAGTGTAGTTTAGCTTACGCAAATGGCCATTTGCTCGGTAGTTTTGGGAAAATAAATCCCACGAACTCTTTTTTTAAATTGGCATTGAGGGCTGAGAATTCTTTGTACCTTCTACCGCAGAGGTGACGACCAGCCATATAAACATTGTATACTACATAGCGTTCTCCAGTCTTATCATTGTACTTATACTCATAATCTGGAATCGATATTGGAAGTGACCGTTTCTCACTGTAGTCGTAAGATGGGAAATTCGTGGTTTCTTCATTTGGTTCCAGCCTTTCTGCTTCCTAAAGATTTTTAATTTGTGAAATCACAGGCGATTCAATAAACAGTTTGATGAGAATATTCGAATTCCATACCTGTGGCGAAACGGAAATTACAGTAAGTGTCAAGACATCTCCTCCAGATTTAATTAGATCTACGACTTGGCGATGTGTGGCTCCTTCAACATTTGTTCCATTTCTGAAAAATAAATATATATTGTTAACAGTGATAAGCCTATGTTTATTATTTACATATCAAACAGTTAAGTTTATTGGTAACTTACACTTCTAAAATTCGGTCTCCCTTTTTAATTCCAGCTACTTCTGCAGCACCACCCTCAAGGACTGCACTAACATGTTGGAGTGGGGCATATAATTCTCCATTAATACTCCGCAACTGTCCCCCTTCACTCACTTGACCACGAACATTAAATCCAAACCCTGTTTCTGTTTTTGATATTTTTACAACACGTGGAGCCCATGGGTTCGAGTCACGATCATTACTTATCATCGCTTGCGCTTCCTTATATAAAATTAGTCACTGTCTACCGGCACCGAGATTCCTACAATTAATACGAGTAATAAACAAACAAATCTAACAAAAGGGAGACCATGAAATGCAGTGGTTTACTTACAGGATTTGCGATAGTTGAAATTGATGAAATTCTTCAGTTTCCCCAACTTCTTGTCTTAGCCCTTAGAAGTTAGCACTAGGAATAATTTACGTAATACGTATGAATATCACAGGAAATTCGTTGATTGCATCGGCATATCTGCCCCAAGTACAGCTTACTGCTTGTTTTAGGGAATTATTGCATTGATTGATTGGATTTAGAAGGAGAATGTATTCATTACATATACATACATTCTATTCTACAATAACCAAACAAAATAGGATGAGATAACCAAAACCAAGCAGAGCCCAACAAGTAGATCTGTGTAATTGACTGTGACCGTGGAATTGGAACTGGAACCAGCGAAACTGTCAAAGAAATGTCAAATGTGGACGAGAATTCATAATCAACAGTTGACAGTTACAACAAATACAAATGACAAGTATTACTAGAATTTTTAGTTCTATTTCTATTGTATTACTTTTACTTGTTAAAAGTGAAACTCCTACTACTTTAATTTTCCCTGAAAATCAAATCCATTTTCATCTTTTTACTTTTACTTTTTATACGATACTTGGATTTGGTTTGGGTGGAATGGTGGAAAGCTAAACCGAAGCTTTGATGTTCCAAACAGTTCGACTTTCATTCAAAAAATGCTAAATGAATTCGGCAATTCGAAATTGTCAAATCAAATTGAATTCGATTACAAAAATCACTAAATTACAATAGAAATTACAATGAAACACTGCTCAATAAAGCCTAAGACAGCTAGACAGCATCATCTTTCAATTAAACTGCAGTAACGGATGCTTGTATTTGTTCCAAATATGCTAGGAGTTGGAATGAATTTTATTGTTTTATACATATTATTATTAAACAGACAAAGTAGCATAAAACATAACATATTGTTTATGTCAAAGAATTTATTCTGCTGCAGCATCAGGATCCGCTGCGGCTGCAGCTGCCGGAGTGGGAGAATCTGGCTCCATTGGTTTCGCTCCCATGCCCATACCCATATCCATGCATGGTGGTTTAGTAGAATTCATATCTGTGCGATAATAACTGTGAAACATTGGTGGATTAAGTAAATTAACAAGTACTTTTCCTCGATTCATTGGCCCATGATGTTCTAATTTATCCATTGGTGGTCCTATAGACCAAATTACATACTGGTTTTCATTCTACATCAAACAAGATTAAAATTAAGTGTTTTAAAAATCTAAATTGTTATTTTACTGTCTATATACCATAATTGGAATGTCTTCTTTGCAATCTCCGGTATTAAGGGCTCGTCGGAAATGAACCTCTGTATGCATTGGTCCTTGGTGAATATAAAGTAACTGATAGTTGCTCATGGAATCCTTAGCGGCCGTCGCACCGTGGGCATCCTAGTTTTCGAACAATAATGAGGTAAAGCAGAGATTACCATGCTAAAAAAAATCCTATGAAGCAGCAATTACCATTGCATAAACTGTTCCATTTTCATCATTAATACCAGAAATAAACAAATCTGCTCCTTCCATAGTTCCGGTTGGAGACAAGCCGAAGCCCACGAATCCTGTACCCCTTGCAATTACTTTAAACGTTATAAAGTGATGATGAGCGTCCCAGTGGACTGTATATAAATTGTCATTAATGGTAAAACCACCGTGTATTGCTTGACTTATTCCAATGTGAACTAAGACAACTAATATTTCACGAATATGTGCTTTCATTTTGGATGAAGTTAGGATTCCTTACTAACTAATCCTCAATAGAGAACTGACGCTCGCGATTTGGTCAATTTTGAAATTTTATTAAATGATATGAATGTACGTATTTCATGGTTATGATTTGTTAATTAACCTTGCATAAATTAAAAATAGCTGGACATTTGGACATTTATAGTTGTGTGGAGTGCATTATTGAATTTCCGGTAAGTATTGAAAATAAAATGATGAAAACTAAGGTCATATCATAAATAAACTATAAAAATCATTTCATTACCAATAAAACAAAGAGAAAATCATCATTCAACTTGTAACATAAACATAACGTTTTACTTTACTGAACTATACCATTTAATAGGAAAATCATTGGGACTAGCCCAAACCATTATTTTATGAAGTAATGCCGTGTTAAATCAAAAATCTAAAATGCTATGGACTAGGTATTTTTCACTGTTTTAATTTAACACTTTAGGATCGATCTCTCATTCTCATAAATGAAGTGTTTGAAAGTTATTTAATGCCGTGAGATAAAATTTATTACAAC
>JAQGCY010001414.1:0-10750 GCA_034700645.1 Xenylla mediterranea
TTTAGCTGACTTACTCTATCTCGACAACTTAATTGTCCAGCAGACAATGTAAAATAACGCGTTCTCCATCTTTTAAATAATCTCCATTTTCCTTTCTTTTCTTTCATTTCACCTTCGATTACTGGATCCGTTTCATTAAGAATTCCTAATGCTTTTTCGGGATGATTACAAAGAAAACATCCCCATTGCTTAAAAGTACCATTGAAGCTAAATACATCAAAAAATCCAGAACTTCGTAATTCAGCTAGTAGATTTTCATGGTCCTAAATATATCAAAAAGATACCAATTTATCCGCAACTGCATATTCCTTGAAAATTTAAAGTTTTAGCTTTAACTTTTACCCTTGTTGTAGGAAAAGCCGATGTCACAAGCGTTAAAAATGTTTTATTTTCACATTTTAGTATATCCCAACAATTTTTTAATGAGCTAACTGATGTTTCTCTGGTACTTAAGGCAATAGAAGATCTTGATTGAAGAGCTAGAAACATAATATGAATCCAGATTCTGGGATATTGAGTTTTCATTGTAAAAAGGGAATTCGTGTAGAGGCAATGGGGGGTTGAACGGTCTTGGCAAGCAAAATGAAGTTTTGCTGTCTTTTTGGATTTACGTTCTGAAAGTTCGAAGAAAAAATTGAAATAAATGGCAAAACACCTTGCGAATTTTATGCTGTTAATTTGCTGACCTTCAATTGTACATTTTACTGGTAATGGAATTTTTACGCTGAGCGTTTCCATATAAGATTTAATTTTGTCCAAATGCTTTTCGCAGAAATGTTGCACGGTGTCTCTCAAGGGATAAGGTTCGAATACGCTGATTCTCTGAAAATGAAATGAAAATGAAGTGAGTGAACAAAATCACAGTTCTCAAGCTCACTTCAACTTACATTTCCACCATTTCCCATATCTTC
The DNA here is from genome assembly GCA_034700645.1 of Xenylla mediterranea. Taxonomy (NCBI): domain Eukaryota; kingdom Metazoa; phylum Arthropoda; class Collembola; order Poduromorpha; family Hypogastruridae; genus Xenylla; species Xenylla mediterranea. The sequence continues at coordinate 912 of JAQGCY010001414.1, forward strand.
TATCGGAAATCCACCTTCACCCCTAAATAAATCTGGTTGACTCTGAATAATATGATGACTTGTATTTGTTGGTGGAAGTCCTTTAAGGAGACTAGCCTTACTAGCTTTATTGCTAAGATTTGAATGAGTAGTACTTAAGGTTTGAGCGGAGGCCAGTGAGGTTAGATGTGAAAAGCTTCTAGCAGAAGGAGATTGATAATGAACTGGAGAATGGACAATGTTATTACTGGAATCACCAGCGGTACTGCTTGGATTTGTCATTGTTATGCTCATTCCACTGAAATGGCAGATTTTAATAGTTACAATTATAAACTTCTTGATTACTCTTGCAAAAAGTATGTCGATTTACCTTGTAGATTTAGAATAATGCTGCGGCAAGGCTAGCGAGCGACCATGTAACTTCGTCAAACTTTTGTGAAGGCTTGGACCCATTCCACCTACGTAAAGTAAAATTTAAGCATGATATCAAATGATTTATTTAGGACCTTTTTTTAGGTTGGATTTTTCATACGGATTGAAATTTGCAATATAATTCATAATTTGAAATCAATTTTTTTTAGCTTGATTACCGTTTAATCTTCCTCTATTTGCATCCATTCTATTTCGTACTAATCTTGAACTAGGAGACTGAATCACATTTGGATTAGACATTGGAAAATCATTAACTCTTATAACAGTAATTCCATTTCCAGTATGAATTTGTGGGCTTGGAGAGAAATTATGCAGACTATAAAGGACGCTATTATTGTTGTTGTTATTGATGTACGTTGGATTGCTGCTAGAAAGAAGAATTCAAAAATGATATTGTAGTAAACTATTAGCTAGATTAAAATTTTAGGGTACTTTACTTACTTTACACCAGATAACTTATCTAATAAAGGTACATGACATGAGTTAGAACACAACATTCGGAGTCGTTCAATTAATGGTCCATTTACTAGGCTACTATGAGTTTGACTAAGAATCACGACTTCACGGAGCACTTGAGATTGCACTGGAGGCTCCATGTCCTCCTTATTCAAGAGACTGACTAAATGAGTTAAGGCTTCTAAGCTTTTATCCTGGAATGAAAAAATAATTTCATTAGAGTTGTATGTAATCTAATATTAATTTTCTTATCTATGCAATAGACATGCATTCTAGATAGTTCGTTAAACCTTACCTTAAAAGAAACGCCAATTGACCTTAAAACTTCAGCAACAGTTCCAACTGTATTAACATTGACTTCTGTTGCCTGTTTAATTTTATTCATTTGTTCTGCAACAAGTCTAGAAGTATTACTCATTGCTAGGAACACTTGGAGCGTTTGCATTGTTGTTTGATATAATTTGAGACATTCCAATAGTTGCGGAAGTGAAGGTTCAAGAAGCTGTAAATGAAAGCATTGTTTAGTTTTAGAGCATTGTTACATTTACATTCATCGATTAAAATCCTTACCATTGCATTATCTCCAGCAACCATTGTTAAAAGTTGAAGTAAAGCCATTTTATCATTAACTTCACATCTTGGTAAAATACAAGTTAAAGCCATAATATGCTCCTGAATTCTTTCTCTGTTCAAAGTATAGATTTGCGGAAGAACACGAGCTAATGCATAGTTCCCTAATAAAATAACAAATACAAAACAAATTCACTTTTACTATTGTTCAAAAATTGTAAAAAACAAACAATGCATTAGCATTACATTACCTCCAATTACTGAATCAATTAAAGGTTGTACATGTTTAGCTAAGAGATCTGGATTTTCTATCGCTGCTAATGGTAAGTAACATGTTATATTTCGACATAATTCACGATTTCCTTTATGTAAAAATTTAACTGCGACGGGCAACGCTATTTTCATAACTGCTCTGTTTGTATAATTCTATAAAAAAAATGAAATATATGCATAAATTAGGTACATTAATTACACATCGCTTTCATTTTGAAACATGATATATAAACAAAATATTAATCTGTCTGTCCTTACTAAAAATAAACAAGCCATAACATCAGAAGCAATTTTTGCATGCGGTGGATATTTTGTTCCTGGCACATGCTTAAGGTCATAATTTAAACATGTAATTAATAAATTAACAAGGCTATCACAAGTTGTATTTATCAAATTTAACTCTCTGTAAAGTAAAATAAACAAAACAAAATGCATTTCATCAATTTTTCATATACACTACAAAACCAAACAGTTTTAATTAATCAATATCATGTTAATTTTTACCCAACGCAACTAGTAACTCTTGCAACACATATTTCAACAACGCTCTGATCATTTTCCTTATGTAAATAATCTTCATTAGATGTGACGGCTCGGATTTTATCAAGAACCTCAGGCAAGTCGGGTATAATTAGTGAGTCTGGAAGTAAAAATAAGTCTCCTGCCTGAAATTGAGCATAAAAATAAAATAAAATGTAAACCACAATTTGAATTTGAACATTTTCATTATAATTAATTGGAGATGAAAACAGCAGATAAGAACTACGAAGCATCATCATATAAAATCATAATCATATCATGATTATTAGAATCAGTTTATTAGATCATAAGTAACCACCTTAGACAAATCTTTTCCTCCTAGAACTTGTTTAAATAATTCATGCATTTTTTTCCTCTTTTGGTTTGGTTAGTTGGATTTTAGGTTGTAGATTTGTTTGCTCGTTTGTTTTGTAATAAGTATTTATTTTCTAGTATTTGTAGTTTAAAGTTTTATTCTTAAGTAGTTCTAGTTTGCATTTGTTTGTTCGTAGGATTCATTTATTTGCGATGATTTTGTGTTGACAAGGACTTAAATACTTTGCGAAAACGAAAAGTGAAGCGTTTGCAGTTTCTCTCTGAACTGAATCCGGGTAATAACGCCTTGGCGTTGCTTTCTCCTAGAAATCTCCTAGTCTAGTAGATTTTTTTTCTCGGTGCAACAGTGACAGGAGTTTTCTTGTTTTCTTCCAGAGAAACTATAACTATCGCATGCGTTCCCGAAATACTGAAATGTACCATATTATTAGTATAAATCTAGGAACTTCTTAATACCAAACCGATACCAAAAATACCAATGCCAAATGCTGGAACAGAGGTAAGGTAATCGGAATCGTAAAATGGAACTAAACTAAACTAAAACTGCACTACTGGAACTGGTAACAGATCAGAAACGCGAATCGGATAATATATATACCATATACGAATACGTTACACATACATAGCAGCAGACGTACTACCACCAAGTATAGATAGAATTATTGATCCGATTTTTCGGTTTTTTTTCATTTTTTTGCTTTAACTTTCTTTTTTCTGTCTGACTGTCTGTCTATCTTCTACTTTCTACTGCTTTTATAATATTATTAGATAGAAAGATAGAATAGTTAGGGATTTTCTAGTGTAAATACAACAAATACTACAAATGGATATTTTACACTTCTCACTTCACTATCATCACTATTAGCAGTTAGCACCACTAAAAGTGTTTGCACAGTACTTAATAATTGTAATTGTAATTGTTGGGTTAATTTGTTCGTTTGTTTTATTTTGTAATTTTATTCGTTCGTTCAATTGTCAGTTGTCACCTTCACAAACAATTTTATTACAAAGATAAAACAGAACAGAGAATGGTGAAAGTTTGCGCATTAAAATATTAATACAATTTACAAATTGCAAATTACACAAGCCACAAATTTCCACTGATATTATTTTTATTACTCAAAATGTTTTTCAATCCTTATATTGCCAGCTTCATTTTCAATTTCAACTAAACTGCATCTATCTACAAAAAATATAATCAAAATTAAAAATCAGCCCATTCTCTCTACCTGGCTATCTTTAATCTGTCAAAGTAAAATAACTTTTGTCTTTAGACGTAGTAACTAGTAAACTCTAAAGTTGTGCAGTTTATTTATGTGTAATCAAAACTGCATTTTTATCGTATTATTATATTATTATTATTTTTATTTCCATATATCAATATGACATGACAAATTGGCAAAAGTCAACTAACAACAGTTACAATACAACAACTTACAACGTCAAATCAAAATCAAAGTGTTTTATTTTATGGACGTTGTATTTGTATTCATAAAAATATTATTATTCATAGTATAAAAAACTTGTATAAAGAAGATTTAAACCATAGAAAACAATACATTCAGACATACATACATACATAGGCTACATTACATACAACAACTTAACTACCTTGAGGTAAGTGAGTAATACAATACAATGCATTGAAAAACACAATAGAATCGAATCATCCAATCCCAATGTTGTTGAATCTGAATATAGTCAAAGTTTTTGTAAATGCAATCCCAGCAAATGCCATTTAGCAATTTACGGATTTTTACCCTTATTGTGGTGGGGAAGAAATTACTATCACTATTTTACTGGTCCATGGGAGTAAAGTAAAAGTACTTCAAAGAACTCACTCAAGACAGTCAAATAAGTTTTCCAAGGCTTAATAATAATAAAAAATATAAATCCCATCCATTTGTACAAGAATTTTTTTTTTCATTTTGTTATTGCTACCCATCCATCGCAGTTGCAGCAACTGCAACAAGCACTTAACTTAACACTGTCTATTCCATTGTTGCCTTTGCAATTGTTGACTTTGAAAATATTAGGTTCATTCACTGGAATGGAAAACAAACGTTATTGAAGTTTTTAAACAATTCACAATTACTTTTATGATTTGTTTGACGTAACAAATTTAAGCTTAGAAAACTATAATAAAACAAATCTAAAGTTCTTCGAACACAATTATAAAGTTAAACCGTAAATTAAGAGTAGCAAAGCAATAGAATAGTTATAGTTCGCAAAGTAGAGTAGAATAGAGTATGCCAAGGTTATAAAATTAGTTACAAGCACAAACGGACGCTTCTACTTGAAATTGAATCTGATATTGTTAGTAGATAAGATTATTATGTTGAACTTACGAGTAAAAAATATGAAAATACAAATATAACAATATATTAATATTAATATTTGCAGTAATTGAATTACAGTGGTGGGATTGCACAACTAGTCTAGGAAAACTCTCATGATTTCATAGTATGCACATGTGAATGACAATGAATCATAATTTTTATGAATCAATCTTTCATGATTAAGCTAAGCTGAAAATGAGTCTTGGCTTTGATTTTGATGCATTTTCTTTATTTGACGCAGAGAAATAAAAAAAACTCATTCATTCATGTTTAATTTAATTTACGCTTAAACTAATAATACTAATTGTTGCAACAATCATAATCATTAATTTTAAGAAATTTTTTACTAACAATGGATTCCTCAACTTCAATTCACAGGAGATTTAGTTTGGAAAGAAATACAAACACAAGCAATAGTCCAGGAGAGCATAATCCCAATACTTCCGGCTCCGAATCTAGAAAAATGTCCAAATCATCACTTCCACCTAATTGTAATGAAAATTTACCAGTATACAAACTAGTTGTTGTTGGAGATGGTGGAGTTGGAAAAAGTGCCCTAACAATACAATTTTTCCAAAAAATGTTTGTAACAGATTATGATCCAACAATTGAAGATAGTTATATTCAACATACAGAAGTTGATGGACAAATGTGTGTATTAGATGGTATGTGAAACATGTATTTTTCTCCTGTAGCATCTTATCTTGCAACTAACTCCTAATGTTTCAAACATTTATATTTGCATTCGTTTAAATTGTAAATATCGTTTTGATTAATTTAGTGCTAGATACAGCAGGTCAAGAAGAATTTTCAGCAATGAGGGAGCAATATATGCGAAAAGGGGATGGATTTTTATTAGTTTATTCCGTCACAGATCAACAATCCTTTGATAACATTATGCATTTTTATGTTCAAATTCTACGTGTCAAAGACAGGTAAACTCACACGATATTACGCTATTGCTAATTTTTACAGATAGTAAAAGCATTCCAGCATTTCCAGCTAATGTTTTAAAATATTGATGGTTTGATGACTATTCCAGAGACACATATCCAATGTTATTAGTTGCCAACAAAGTGGATTTAGTTCAGCTTCGTAAAGTATCTGAGGACCAAGGACGTGAATTATCACAAAAATTGAATATTCCATATATTGAGACTTCGGCAATGGTGCCATATAATGTGGATGCTACTTTTCATGAGGTATCAAATCAATCAATGCAAAATCCAACGCTAAATAGATGCTTTATGCTTCAATCCGTTGATTGTTTGCATGAATTTTTCCAGGTGGTTAGAATAATACGGAACTATCCCCCATCTGAGCTTGATCGTAAGAAAAAGGGTGGAAAATGCATTATTACTTGAAGAGAAGACTTTTTAAAAAACTACAAACTACAACAATCAATTTGTGAACTTTTGTCGGAAAGAAAAAGAGATTTTTGAAACTTAATGAATTAACGAAAATTACATATGGAGATTTTTTACATCATAAGCATTTCTGTTTCTGCCATAAACGTTCCAATAATTTAATTTTGATTTTTGTTTTGTTCCGGAAATGAGTCAGCGTCGCCAGCAAAGTTTTTACGACTGATTTTGATCTATGCACTATTTTTGTGGTCAGTGCTGCATGCAAGATGTCGATGAAATGAAAATTGAAGGAGAAAACGAATGTTTCAATTCAATGTTCCAAGGATTAATAATTGAATTTGAATTCAGCGTAACCAGAAAAAACCATTCCAAATAATAAAATAAAATAAAATATAACGAAAAAGATTGTATTTAATATAGTCATTTAGTAGCTTCCTCAATATCCTTTATATGTATGTATCCTTTGCTCGATTAATTTTGAATGAAGTGTTCGTATTCCAAAAATCCAAATCCAGACCCAAAACCCCACCGAAATCACTCAAAGAATTTAATTTTGTTTTTCGAAGACTACATAGGAAGAATTCCCTTAATTAAAAATTAAGATAAACTCAAATTGTCATAAAGCACAAGAAAGAAACTTCCTATAATTGCTACAAACAATATGAAAAAATGTAGTGTTTTTTTTGTATGTAGATTATTATTGTAGAGAAATTATCAATTCATTTGTATTATTTGTGTAATAAATAAATTATTATAATGTACTCGGAGCTTTCTAATTTATATGAATTAAAGAATTATGAATAAATCGAACTAAAAAAAACTTTTTTTTTGTAAACTTTCAACATAAACTTGATTATGTTTTGTTTTTACTTGTAAAATTTTCATAAGAATAATTTCCAATTGATTGAATTGATATAATTTAATTTAAACTTAAGCAGGCAGCACAAGACGAAACAAAAATAAGACAAAAAATCATGCATATTATCACAATAAGTTTATTTTTCTTTATTTAAAGCTTGAATAAATTCTTCTAATTTTTCTTGAATTGCTCGAACTCGTTCTAGAAAGAATGGAAAAGTAAAATTGTTAGAACCAAAGTGCAAATATCAGAATCCGTTTAACGTGAAACTTACTTAAATCTTCAGCCAATTGGACACGCTTTCCTGTTAGTAATTGAAGTTTCTTATCTTTATCTTGACTATAATCTTCTAACACTTGTTTAATTTCTTTTTCTAGTCTCCGAGCTAAAAATTAGTAAAAATGGTTAATACATTGTGTACGTGGGCTAGAAATTCACAGAAATAACAATTCAAAATTTTTATAATTACCTTCACGATTAACTACTTGTTGTCTCAAGGCATTGGATGTAACTTTAAGCATTTGTTGCATTCTCCAAAATAATACAACTTCATTACATTCAATCTGAGGACAAAATTAAGAATTTAAATTTAAAAAATTTGCAAGGAATATTGTGTTTTGTAATTAACTTACTTCATCAACATTTTTCTGATACATCCAAAAACCTTTTCTACAATCAAATGCTTTATTTAATGACTTCTTTAGGAAATGTTTTCTATAAACTGGAAACCATGTTGTACGAATTGTTTCTGCATCTACTTTAACACCACGGCTCTCTAGGTTTTTTCTAACCATTGTTTGCTCTTCGAGGGAAAGATTAGAAGGATGATTCTAATAACAAACCAAAGAAATTATAGTGCAATTGGCGTTGATTTTCTTCGTTTCTTTACATATACAATTTACTTACTGGATCAACATTTAATATCTGATCTAGTTCAGTCTTAATTTTTGAGTGTACATATTGACTATCACTACTATACTTCCATCTGGTCCATCTTTCCCATGAACCAGGACCGACTAGATCATTTAGTAATTTTTCTGAGGCCTATAATACCAACAATTCATAATTTTTATGCTGCACAATAATATTTAAATATATACAAAACTCACAGCTAGTCTTTCTTTTACACATTCTTCTAAAAACCTGACTGCCGCATCCCATTGATATTTATCATGTACATTTCTATCTTCTAATGTATTCAGTTGGATTACACGCAATACTTCGGGAGCCTAGGCATAACAAACCAGGATGATAAATTGAATTAGCATAAACAAAAACTGAAACCATTTTAAAATGTATTAACCTTAACCTCCCACTGATGACGTCGTACAGCTTCCTCTACAACACTTTCTTTCAAATGGTCAAATATGGAATCATGATTTTTAGATGCTTTGGCTTTATTTAGGAAATCTTCAAATTTTTCTTTTAATACTTGCCAACCAATTTGTACAGATTTTGCGGGTAACTGATCCTCTGCCCATTGTTTTAATCTGATGTCAACGGTTGTATTAAATGTAGCTAAAATCAATCATAAGCCAGTATTAAAATATATCTAAAATCCATCAGTTAGCCAAGTTCTTACATCCAGACCCAGACATTGCAGCAGGTAAATAAATATTTTCAAACACATAGGATTTAACACTGTCCCATAACTTTTCATTAAGGCTTGTTTCCCATTCCTTAGCTCCAACTTGACTCAGATTAACAACTTCATCTAGTATTTCACCTCGGGCTTTTTCAAATAATTCATCTCTGTCCAACTCTCGTAATCTAGTAGAAGCAAGCAAGTAAAATTTACATCAAGAGTTTATCTAGTTAAGCAGCAAATACATTCAAAATCACTCACCTTGGAAAATTATTTTTCCATTCCGTTTCTAAATTAAACCTTGTAGCCTTGAACGCATCTGCTTGCTGTTCTACTGTCTCTCTTACCATTTTCCAAAAACATTCACTTACAGCAAAACTTAGATTTTTAGTAGTTACACTCGTTGAAGCCATGGCTTTAAATATTTTACTACTTTTGAAAAACTTTTCTTCATATTCCCGAATTTGTTGAATACTATCATTTGTATTTCCTTTTCCTGTTACAACTGCAAAATATCCTAAGGCCTTCATTGGGAACAGTTTACCACTTAAAATTTTCTCAATCTATTTACAAGACAAAACACAAGGAAATAAATAAATCAAACGGTTTAACATTAAGATTAATATTGAACTTACTCTATGTGGATCAGCTAAGTTTGTTTCCGCTAGGTCAACTTTAGTAAGTACAAAAATAGTGCGTTTTCCTAATGGATCCATTTGTGATACCAGATCTATAATCACACAATATTATTAGAATGCTTGTTGTTACAGATGAATTTCATTAAAATTTTCTCTAGAAATACCTGTAACATTGCTTCTTTCAGCGTCAACACTTCCATCCTGAATACAAAGTATAATTGCATTTGGATTACTCATATACATTCGTGACATTTGAATAATTGCATCCTTTGTATCATTTGCCATTTCCATTGTTTGGGTCTGTACAGAAAACAATTTAAAAATTAACATACGAGCTGTTTCATCTTTCATTAACAATAACTTACACTGATAACACCAGGCAAATCCACAAGAACCATTCGACTCAATCCAGGACCTTTGACTGATATCGATATAACATCTGTACTCACGGTCTGGCCATTCTTAACACTATTTTTCATTCGGATC
>JAQGCY010001415.1:0-10750 GCA_034700645.1 Xenylla mediterranea
TATAGTCGACTCCGACGATCTGAGCTTTGCTTGCTTAAGATGCTAATTGATTTTGATTAATTTTGGATAGTATTAGCACAGAATTTTCAAAATGCAAGATGAAGAACTCCTATAAAAGTATAAAGTTTAGATTTCATTTTGCCTTGTAATCTAACACGTCCAAATTCTAAATGCCAAGCATTTTTGTCGTTTACAGAAGTGCAGATCTCTGCAGCTTTGAGTTTGATACATTATTGATCAGATTCATATTTGAGTTTTCTTTCAAACAACAAGAACAACACGTTGGCAAAAGGGTAAAATCCAAATACTAAGAATGATTTTGAGCTGGAGGCGTGGAGATTAGGCTTAACTATGAGTAAAATAGACGTGCCTTCAAATGCTCACTTTGCGTTGCTTTGTTCCCATTAGAATAATACCATAGCCCAGCCGGCTATTCCAGTCCAGCCAACCAGATCTTAACAACTCTTAGACTCGACATCGTTTCTTGCCTGTGCATTTTGTTCGTAATTGTAGGTGTTGTTTGTATGTAAACTATTTCTGACACTGATCCCTTAAGTAACCTTCTCTTGTCATGATGAAATTAAGCATTTTGACCCTTAGCATTGCTATCGGAATCTCTGTCCTTGTCCCTGCAACCCTCGTATACACTCAAAATGCTTCATTTGGGAAGGAAACCCTGGTACTTATTGACACGGAGGATGTTAAGGCTACGCATTCTTTGTATTTTAAAAGTCTAACTGGTAAGGGTACTTATACTTACAGGGATAATGTGAATGAATCAACTATTAACAATTTGTCCTCATTGCTATTTTAGATGCTGGCTACAAACTAACATTCAAATTAGCCGATGATGCTAGTCTGTCCCTCAAGAAATATGGAGTATGGACCTACCAACATTTAATCATCTTTGCCCCAGCTACAGAAGAGTTTGGTGGGGACTTAAGCCCAGATGCAATTGCAGAATTTGTTGATAATGGAGGAAATGTTTTGGTTGGTTCAAGTCCACAAGCTGGGGATGCTATTCGTGATTTAGCTGCTGAATTTGGGATGGAAATGGATGATCCTGGTACATATGTCATTGATCATCATCATGTAGCAAAGGGTTTGGATTCTGGGAAACATATAGCTATTTCAGTAGAGCCAACCCATTTGATTGATGCTTTACCAATTGTTGGGAGTAAAAATATTGGACCAATTCTTTATGAAGGAGCTAATTTATTGGTAGATCCAGAAAATCCTCTGGTATTGGAAATTCTTACCGGAAGCTCAACAAGTTATGCTTATGATCCAACTAAACAAGTGGCAGATGTAAGGCCGAAGAATACAGCGTTATTAAGGATTTGATATATAACGTAACAATTCTTTTGGAAATTTTAGCAACCCCATGCAATTGGCTCTAACTGCGTCCTCATTGCTGGACTCCAAGCACGTAATAATGCACGAGTGATTTTCTCTGGATCTTTGGAACTATTTTCCGATGCATTCCTTACCACTAGTACTACTCCAAAATCTGGAAATTCTGACCTTATCCGTTCCCTGTCCGCATGGGTATTTAAAGAACGTGGTGTCCTTCGCCTAAGTAATGTTACTCATCATAAAGTCGGAGAATCTGAGGCCCCCGCATCCTACACAATTACTGAAGATTTGGTTTACTCTGTAATGATCGAAGAATTGCAACGAGACGGGTCTGGATGGGGACCTTACAATGCCAAGGATATTCAATTAGAATTCGTACGAATTGATCCATTTGTACGTACAAACTTAAAGCATTTGGGTGGTGGAAAGTATGAGGCTAGATTCAAAGTTCCAGATGTATACGGAGTTTTTCAATTTAAAATTGATTATCAGAGGAAGGGATATACGTTTCTGAGTAGTGCAACACAGGTAATTGAAATTAGGCAAAATTAATTTAATATGCTATTTAATAACTTTAACCTAACTAATTCAATTCTAGGTTTCCGTCCGTCCACTCCAACACACACAATACGAACGATTTATACCGAGCGCGTATCCATATTATGCCAGTGCATTTTCTATGATGTTCGGGGTTGTTGTATTCTCATTTGTTTTCTTACATTTCAAAGAAAAAGATAAGAGTGAATAGAAATAGCATATGGAGCTTCGGATTGTTAATTAATACAACATTTTTTCCCTTGTTTTGGTTATTTATTCCTTTGATAAATAAAAGTCTTCATTATTTGTATTTAATGTTTAAATATAACAAAACTAATTAGGAACGAAGAAAAACAAAGAATCCATTTTTTCTACTATAGATTCTTTAAATCTATTAATTCAATTACTGAAAATTAGGACCAGGCTTGCATAGTATTATTGTTGATCGTCATCATCAACAAAGCTTCACCTTCCACCAGCACCACCTCTACCACGACCCCATCCTCTCATTTCTCCTTGTCTTTGAGTATGTGGATTAGAATTAATAAAATTATATCCCAACATTTGAGGTTGGACTACACCCCGTTGTGGAGCAACATTGTAATTGACATTTTCTGGTAGTTTTAATATATCAGAAAGGTTATCTACAAGATCAGTCTCAGAAATATGGAAGATTTCCGACGCTGCTAAATTGGACGATATAATCTGGGCAATTTGTTGTCGTTTAGCTAGAGGGACTCCACGGAGTGTGGTTTGAATTGTTTTAACTTTTGGTACGAGAGGGGTGGGAAGACCTGGAGGAATTGAGAATAAGGGTGGTTGGGGTGGTGTTGGAATGCTTTGTGACGATGACGATTGGATTGGAGGATTCGGAAGATTAATAGCATTCGGTTTGGGTTTATCACTCGTACCTTTAGCAGGTTCTTTGGGTGGGTCTATCCATTTAGAGCAAGGTTCAGATCCAATAATATCGTTAAGCGAGTAGACAACTTTGTTTATCAGCTTATGTGTCTCACGAGGTTGATTGGAAGCAATGAGCTGGAAGGAAGAGGAAGCAAAACAGGACAATTAATTCTCAGCCTTGCTCTGATCATCGTATTGTTAACTTACCAATGTCGTAAATCGTTTCCTACAATTAATGAGTAATAAACAAAATTCCTTTTCATCCAGTAGAAGTTTAGCTTTCTTTGGTTCTTGACGTTCAAGGTCTTCTGCTTTTCGGCAATAGTTCTGTACTTGAGATGAAAGAATACTAAGTTGATCTGAGAGTCCAGACATTTTTTGTAGTAATTGGAGAATATCAACTTCAGAATCCACGTCTTGAGTACTCCCTATTGAGATTGGGGCTGAGCTAATAGCAGATCCAATACTACATACTGAACCAGGACGTCGACCATTGCTACCAACACTAGTTGATGTTGTAGGATTGGTCCCAGGCATCACGATTTTTTGGCCTGTCAAATTTTCCCATGCAGAACTCAAGCTTTGAAGAGTACTTTGTTGATTCGGCTGAGGTTGTGGTTGACTTTGGCGTTGCATTGAAACCGGCATTGGACTTTTAACTTCACCAGATTCCAAACTACCGTCAAAAGAGGCCAGTGACATGGAGCGTGTAGTCATATCATCCATCGGGTTGAGCTGTTGATGATGCTGAATTTGGATATGGTTTGTAGGACAGTAGTGGTCAGAGACAGAATGTGAAGGTGGTGGTGGTTGGAACGGCGGAAGTGGTAGTGGTACTGGAGGTAAAGGTGGGATAGAATTATCAGGTGCAGATAACAATCTTTGTATAGAATAATCATCAAATCCATAATTCTTGCGAATATCAAGTCTAGACATTGAAACAAAAATCAATACTCAACCATAATTTAAGATTTTTGGTAAATTCTTATGAACTTACACTAATCTTTCATGCTTTTGTTGGATTATTTCTTTAATACGTAAACTCCAAAAAGCTTTCCAACCAGGTACATAGTCATACTTATTCGGATCTAATCCATCGGCTTCTACTTCTTGATACTTCCGTTGCCAATAACTGTCCCATTCACTTTGATAAGTCGGGTGAGTTTCTGGATTACTTGTAAGTTGTACACGGTATTGTTGCATCTCATTGTCTGCTCTGAAACAATTTAAATTAAACAATCAATATAAATATGAGGTTATGAAAAATATTATTCTTTATTTTATTGCTTGAATATTAAAAATCATACATACACACAGAACACATATGGAATTTAGAATTAACTTTTTATTCCAATTGAAATAAGGGGATTAATTATGATTTTCAATCATCCAATGTGTGACTGCCCACCGCCGGGTTAATGAATTAATGAACTAATAACTAATTGCCAACTCTCAAAAACTAAAAAAAATTAAATTCAAACCCTCAAACTCTTAATAAAAATTAACAAAAACCGCGACTCAGCTTAGAATTTTATTTTACTTAAAATATTGGAGACTAATTACAGAATTATCATGAACCAGCTCGCAAATTTAGCTCACACACTTTGTATGAATACTAATCATCACAAATCAAAAACATTATTGCATGAAATCACGAGAAAATAATTTCTTTTGTACTTTATATTTCATACATTAAATTAAGCTACTATGGGACGACAATCATAATTTAAACTATACATACTTTCCCATTCAATCTTATTTTACACAAAACACAAACTTACTCTTTTTCTTCCAATTCCATTCTTTTATATTTTGCTTCTGACAATGGATCCCACTTCCCACAAGCTTGAAGTTTAAGTATCTCTGGAAAAATACTTTTGATACCCTGGGCCTTTGGTGCAAAGTTCTGATTACCTGTGTTATAGCTATTTGTTTTTTCAAGGAATTTGGCAACTCTTTCAGCACTTGTTTCACGCTTTTCTCGTTTTGATGAAGATTTTCTTCCTTCTCTACTTCGACTTCGGTGTCCACGATCCCGATCACGGCGGGAACTATCACGTTCCCTTGAACGCTCCTGACGATGCGAGCTTGGACTCCGGCTTCTACGGTGATTGTGACGTGAAGTAGAAGGTCTTGTGTCACGCTCACGTTTCTTGTCTCGATCCCTTGAACGTGATCTTGATTTCCTGCCATTCCCCCGAGATTTTGAGACTGGTGTCTTGGTAGTTGATTTGGGGAGGGAAACTATTGATAAGTTTTCAACAGACTGGGTTGGTGAATAAGCTCCATTTTTACTAGTACTTGAAATCGTAGAAGTTGATCTTTCATTAGGTTTTGATTTGCGTTTGTCCGATTCTAATTTATCGATAAATTTATCTAATCGTAGGGTACTAGGGTCACGGGGTACACGATCACGTTCTTCATCTTTAGATTTAGAACTGGAAGTTCTATCACTACCACGACCCGGGCGCATTTCTTGGACTAAGTTTTCAAATAGTAATTTAAAATTTTGGCGATGGGTCTCACTTCGGACGTGAATTCCAAGTTGTCGGGTACTTTGAACTAGATAATCACAAATTGTACAACGAGCTTGGAAATTAGATTTTTCATAACCGGAGCCAGGTCTAAGTTCAAATATTTTTTGAAACCTTTCTTCTGCGTAAGTTCCAACTCTATAAGTTGCATTAAGTAGTGAAGCACCCTAGAAATTCGAAAGATAAAAGCAATGTAAGATTTAGGAAAACGATGTAAGCTGTAAATATAAATATATTAGAAAAATCCCTGAGTTTAATCATTTGTGTATGTAAAAATTTGTCACAGAATCCAAAAACGCGCAACCCAAAACTAATTAAGGTAAAATTACATGGATAAATTAAGAAATAAAAAATTTATACTTACTGCAAACTCATCAAGTACATCTGCATCCTTCTGACGTTTGAGATCTGCTTCTGTCAATTCTTCTGAATCCCCGTCAGGATTACTTACATTCCCAAATTCACTCATTCCATCTTCTGCAGGGGGTGGTGGCAAGTTAAAAATAAAATCAAAATCTTCGGGACAATCTTTGAGTGCTGTAGGCTTTTCTTTTTCTGCTCTTCTAAACCATGCGGCAACTTTCTTTGCTAATATATCTGCACTCGGAATTTCCGCATTCCCTTGTTGTTCAGGGATATCAATTTTTCCTTGAGGATGTCGAGCAAGATAAGCAGCAGTTCTTTGTGCTAGGAATCCAAGAATTGGTTCTGTAATTGGGGGTGGTGGGGTACGAGGTGGTGTTGCTTCATCATTATCACTTCCAGGTTCATCATGCATATCATCCATACCCATGTGGGGAGGTGGATCATCTTGTTGAGGTTGTTGAGGTTGACGGTGGCGATTCCCATAGCTATTTCGTTCGTTTCGTTCTGGTGGTGGTCGTTGGGGACGAGAAGGTTCTATGGGTTGTTCGCCTTCTTGGCGGTGCCAAGGGGAAGGAGAATAATTTTCTTGTGGAAAGTCATAAGGTCGTCGATTTTGAAAGGAATTGAAATCTTCTCGAATGGGGCGATCGGAACGATATGGAAGTCTTGTATTCATACCACCTCTTTGGTTAAGCCATGGTCTACTTCCGCCAGCTCCACCACCCCTAGTTGCAAAATTTTGTGCATGTGGACGAACAATCTGTACTGGGACTGAAGGAGGTCGATAGGATGAAGTACTCGGAGGTGGTGGCTGTTGTGGTTCGCGTTCGGGTCTTACTGCTGATTCTTTCCTTGGAATTCTGAAGGGAAACAAAAATGTAAATAGTCAGTCTAGATAATCTAGGTTTACATTTATAGTTTAATAAAATAAAACTTACTTAAAATTATTATTAGCTGTGGCCTTAGCGGCTTGTGCGAGCATTTTGTCTAAAGCTTTACTTCTCTTAGCACCATCACCAAAATCCCGATCTTTGAGTCGTTTAGAAGGTGCTTGGGTTTCTTCGGGTTCTGGCATTTTAGGACGTCGGATTCGATTTTGTTCATTCACAAGTTCTTTGTGTTTCTTCTCAAATGGTAGAATCCGTGCACCAGTGGAAGTATATAAATCTTTACTATTATTAGCATGAGCATGACTTGATCCACTGGTTTTTGATTTATCCAGTTTTTCTTTTTTAGGAGGTGGTGGACCGCTGTTTGAGCTTTTACTTGAATTGTCATCATCGCTGTCTGAAGCTATATAAACTTTCTTATGTTTTTTCTTATCTTTTTTAGAATCTTTATTATGTTTTCCACTAGCAGGTTTGAAAGAATTGATAAGTCGAATTCTTTTATTCTTATTGTTCCATCGGATTTGAGATTGTCGATCTATATTTTCAATTTTTTGTAACTTTTCTGCACGAAGTCTCATATGACGTTTAAGGTTAATTATAGTTCCTATTTCAATAATTGTGCAGGATGTGTTTAGTAAATTGAATTTATTTTTATATTTAAGAAAATCTGGATCACGGGTCGTTTTGGTTTTGAGACGGGCTTCTGGGGTAGAACTGAGATCATAATGATGTGATTTTTTCTTCTTCTCTTTATCCTTATCTTTACTTTTGCTATGATGTGGAATGGGTTCTAGTGGTGGCTCTGAGGATTTCGGTCGGTCAGGCTTTTGCTCAGTCTTCGGAATTATCACAGTAACCTCCGCATCTTCAGTTTTCGGAATCGTAACTTTGGGTTCTGTAGGTTTAGGTTTTGACTTAATTGGGTCTAGTTTAGTTGATGAATATACTATCTCAAGATCAGATTCGGAGTCGGATTTTTCTGATTTAATTATCAATGTTTCTTTAGGTTTTTCTGGTTTAGACGGAGGTGAAACAGTCATTTTAATTACTGGTTTAGGCATAGGTTGCTCAGTTTGTTTTGGGGTAGGAAGGCTCTTAGGTTCAACACGATTAATTGTAAATGTTGTTGGTACCGGCGGTGGTTTTGCTGATGGTGGTGGTGCAACTGGTATATCTGGTTCAGACACCTGAAGTTCTTCATGTTCATTATCATCAAACTCCAAATCTGTACCCTCAAGAAGCTGAAGAAGTAGTTCATCGTCGAGATCTTCTATACCCACACCATCAATCATTAAGTCTTCTTCTAAATCTTGCTCCATTTCCATATTCTTGTTTGACTTT
This sequence comes from Xenylla mediterranea, assembly GCA_034700645.1. Lineage (NCBI taxonomy): Eukaryota > Metazoa > Arthropoda > Collembola > Poduromorpha > Hypogastruridae > Xenylla > Xenylla mediterranea. Next base: position 7,928 of record JAQGCY010001415.1, read on the forward strand.
GACTAGTACACTGTAATACAAAACTAAACAATGTTAAATTCAGAATGTGTCTCAGGCTGTCCCAACAAATGATTTTGGGCCAGACTCTGAGACACTATAATTTACTACAGCTACTGCTTGAAAAACTAAGAAATAATAATCCTAATTAGAGAAGAAAACAGACACTAGGAATGAACTAAAAAACAATGCCAAAATAAATGCTAGTGATTCCTGGCGCAAAGGAGCGAATGCGAGACACTCAGCTTTATTCCAATATAGTAATATGAATAATTGATTGATTCTGTGACAATATTTAAATACACAAAGGATATAACTATTATGTATGTTGCGTAATACGTAACTACAGTCCAGCACCAGCTATCGCTAAAAGTGGTAATGGATTCAATATTCGATCTTCCGCATCGTATCCCTTGCTGGTACTCTTAGCCGACGACAAAGCCACCCACATAACAGTCTGATTTTAGGGTTCTTCGAGGGTCAACTCTCAACATTGACAAGTACACCACATTGGTCTATTCCTCCATGGTCTGGTCACGGTGCTTGGACACCTTGGGTTGTGTCTCGGCCTCAACTCTTGCACCTCGTAAAGCTGTACTGTACTTGGATCAAACCCACACTGCAGTGCCCCACACAGGCCAGAGGCCACAAGTAGTCCCAACGAATAATCGGCTGATGAAATGACAACCCCTCCCCGATGTAACTGTGTAACGCAATCTTTTGCCACACCTGACCACTTTAGCCAGCTAAGGGACGCTTTTTCCAATTCCAGCAAAACAACACACAACTCACCTTGTAATTTTGTAAGGATCCTTAAGATTCCACTTACTGACTTGACTTCAGCGAGGCTCACATTAATGATAACCGAATCAATTGAATAACTTGGATTTATCAAATCAATTCCTTTAACTCAACAACTTTCTTATAACTGAACTGAAACTGAGCTGTCGACCTGTCTGGGCCTCTGGCTTTCCTTTCACTGTTTCATGTGTAATTTAAAATTCACAGCCAATGAAATGAACAATACAAATACAACATTCGAAAAAAAAAATTTTTTTTGTATGATCTAAAATTGGAGCCGATTTCTCTCCTTTTCCTTCATCAAATCAACAATACTCAGCACAGCTGCATCAACTTAGTTCAGTCTGAGTGAGGAATACTAATTTGTCATCTATATTTCAGTACTGGATTGATATGCTAAAAATTATTAAATACTTAAAATGCTTAAAAACGTTTTCCTTAATTGAATCGATTAATTGGATGTAAAATTACGCTTTGAACAGTATGAATGAACTATGAAAATATGAAGTTTACTAGAACGAATTGCAATATATCAGTAACAAGTAACGGTGCAATCATGGACCAATTACATATTTATTACCGATTAATACAGAGCTTAAACAAATTGCATTGTAATTCATTGGTAAATGATTAAACTCCAAGTTAATTTAATGGTCAATCTATCTACTTTTACTCAAGGGTAACACGAAAAGTATAGGTGTACTAGACTGAATGTAGTCTTTGGTTAATGTTTCCACTTTCCAGATCCAGAAACAAAAATATTCGTTTAAGAGTATGCTCATACATTGATGTCCAAAGTTCACCTGACCTTGTTTACATGCGTTTGGAAATAGGTAAAAGTTTTAAACAAAAAAGTAAAACGTTTTAAACGGTCTGGAAGCTTTATCGCTTCTATGCTTGTGGCTTCCATTATTTGTGCTATTTAAAATGCCTACGCCTAATCTTACAACAATTAATGGAATATAGTGTAAACTAACCAGACCACATTTTATGGCTTTAAAATACAAACAAAAGTAAAAGTTGCATGGTTATTGCAGCATTGCTTATAATTCAGGATCCAGTTTCAGTACTGTCATCCTTCGTCCAGCTCACTCCAGCTATTAAAATAGCTTCTGGAAACTACCTAGAACCAATCTATAATGTTCCAAGATGAAATCGATGGCGAACTGTACAAAATCATGAAAACATTTTACGAACAACCCCCAAACTGGTCCATCTCCATAGCATAGTCCATCGATATAAACAGAACCAGAACAGAATTGGATATGGATATATTTTAGCTGGGATTATGTACAAGTTTTTGTTATGACTATGAGTCTATGAGTATAACTATGAGGGAACGGGAAGCAATAGCAAAGCAAAAGCAAGCAAGAATGCGAAGGATGGATGGCTATGGATATGAGCACAGGGTTTTTCTCATGGTGTTATGTTGGTGTTTTTAGCTCCAGCACCAGCACCAGTGCATTTCGTGCATTATAAATACAACCTACCTCACCTAAAGGAACACGAACAACTAAAATCCATCCATCCATCCATATTCCATGTTCATATCCATGCCATAGGAAAATAGCAGAAGAAACAGAAAAACATTGATAAATGCTACAGAGCTAAGCTAAGCTAAAGCTGCTGCAGCGTTACTATATAGCAGCGTCGTATACTATTTTAGTAATTTCCATTGTAATTTTGTAGTAGAAGTAGCCCCATATTCTCGGTAAATGTAAATCTATCTGCTCACTCTGTGTACTCTTCTCCAATTCAATTTTTCATCATCATCACGATTGCTATTGCTGCGATACACAAACAACAACAAGCAGAGCAAAGCAAAACCAAAGCAAAACGCTATACTTAACTTTGTGTATGTGTTTTTTTTGTAAACTTTACTTGCTTAATCCAGTCCAGTCCCAGTGCACAGTGAGCCAGGCTCAAAGTTAAGTTTACTCAATTCAATTTCAATACATAACAAAGAGTCATAAACTTCGTAATAGTTGCTGTTGCAGTACATACACCCTGCACGAAGGGCCCAAC
>JAQGCY010001416.1:0-10744 GCA_034700645.1 Xenylla mediterranea
TTTTGACAAAAAATGTTGGAATTTTAATGAATGAGAAATGTGAAATTGAGTATAATAGCCTCTTTCCCATCAACTATCAACTATAATATAAATGTCTTGTGGTTTTACCGTATTCATTTCTTTATTTTACACTATAGTAGTCTAAACTCAACTTATCATCATTAGAAAACCCCGTCTAGTTTTAGTTTTTGTTCCTAACTTAAACTTACTTACTGTCTGCTAAACCATGTCTAGGTTTAATAATAGCCTCAAGTTGGTAAAAAAAAAATGTTTGATTAGATATATCAACCAACATTAGAAGTTTTGAGTAATGAGCTTTGAGACATTTGTGGTTTAATTTTTTTTTTCTTTTTGTTAACACTGATTCTAATTTTAATAGGAATATATATTATGTATGTATCGTAGGCCTTCTATAGAAAAAAAAATAATTTAACTGTAAATTAGGTATTCCTAATAATTGAGGTTTTCTTATTTAAACACTGCCAATGAATATGGGATTTCCAAGTAAATTGAAACTCTGTATAGTTTAGTATTTTAGCAGGAAGTTTTAATAAAAATTAGTATGAATGAAATGAAATGGTTTTGGATTACCAAGTATGATGAATACATAAAATTTACTATGAAATTCCAGGTTAAATATTTCATTCAATTGAGTTTAATATAAAAACCTTTTTGAATATATGCATATGTTTACCAGATGTAAATAAGAAAAAACTATATGTTTAGTTTCAATTAAAAAAAAACGAAGCTTGATACAGGAAATAAGAAATTAGTACTTTATTTAAGTTTCTCCAAGGAAATACAAGCAAGTAAGTCGTACATTTGAGTATTTGTATTTAATTTGAATATGAAAGGATTGAGACGATGATATGCTGTTCCAGGTATAAATACAAAACCCAAAGCTCTCTTATGTCCAGCTTTAAGATTAAGGAAGGAAATTTTTTTAGAAAATGTTGGAGTTCCATTAGAAGAACGAACGAACGAATGTATGAATCGGTAGTTTACTAGTTTTATGAATGATGATCTAGATTTAAATTTTTGCTGAGTAACCATTTTTGAATGATAGTATTTTTCCTATTTCTACAATTTTATGAATGAAGAATATTATGAATATGAAGTCCTCTAGCCTTTTGACCTATGTTGACTTTTTGGATAAGAAGGAGTGGTTGTTGTTGGTATGGGTAATGTTTAATGTTTTTTTTTAAAACTTAACTTAGTTGATACTTACCTTAATATCTCTATGTACAACTCCGGCTTTATGACAAAGAATGATTGTCTCAACGATCTGACGAAAGAATTCCCTTGCAGTATGTTCTTCGATAAGTCCTTTCTCGGTAATATAATCAAAGAGATCTTTAACAGGTTCTGGGCGTTCCATGACAATGATGAAACTATCAGTCCGTTCAAAGTAATCCAATAATTTAATGACCCCTTCTACATGTGAGACTTTACGAAGGAGGCAGACTTCTAATGGTATACGGGCTCCTTCCATCTATATAATCAAAACAAAAAAATGTAAACATTTCAAAAAATTGTCATTTTGATTAAAATGTGTGTGTGTGTTTTTTTAGAAGGTTTTCATTGTCTTGGCCTGGTTTGAGTTCTGTTTATTAAGAAATGCAACATGTTATTGTGTTATCATGTCATGGAAAATTCAGAAGAATGGAATGGTGAGGAGATATGTGTTCGTGTTATGTTATGTTATATCACATCATATTCAAACCTCATCATCATCCTAAATAGCAAAGCTAATAATAATGGAATGATACATTGAATTGGAATGGAATTGGATCGAAGTAGAGTAAACAAGAAGTATCAGAAGATATCTTCTTAATTTTACTTTCAGTAGAAAAAGAAAAATATGAGTCATTTTTATGTCACTCATCCTCAACATGTAAATAATAACAAATAATAAATATCCTAGAACCAGAAGATTCTGATGAAAATATTCTAGCTTCTGGTGAAGTAATAACTTCATCTTCTTGCATCCTTCCTACTCCTACCTCTTCTCTTTTGATCTTTGGAGTTTCAATGACGTAGTAAGTTTACTCATAATAATCCTATAAATTCTATGGAAATATATACTTCACTGCATTTTTATGAATTCCTAATAAGACAAAACTATGCGGATCTGTGATGCATAGTTCTATTTTTTGTTTGAGTTACGTAATAACTCTCTATCTACCAAACAAAAAAACATCTTCCTTCCACAAGATTTGCAGAGAATTCTAGCAACAAGTTATGACGAAAAGTTAATACATAGGGAAGATTAAGGAAAAAACATAAACAAATGACTAGTACTACTACTTTGTAATTATTGGCAAACTATGCCGTCATCAATTCTATTCCCTGTTATTATTATTATTACATATCACAACGAATCAAAAAATGACAAATATTTTTATTCTATGAATCAAGTTTTAGCTGAAATACAGAAAATCATCTAAGAATCGCAATCCTTACGTGTACTAACTAACATTGGCATTATATAAATTGATTCTACTATTTTCTTCATTGTTTTCGTTTCTTCCTTCCTTCCGTGCACTAACAAACCATACCATAATAAAAAACTACAACAAACAAACGTTAATCCCATGATTTTTTACCATGATTATGATTATGCATAGTTGGCTATGTAATTGTTTATTTCATTTTTTCTTACTTACTTTATCGTATTTTTTTTGCCTGACGTAAAATTTAGTAGCTCTTACGCTACGTTATGTTACGCTCATTCATGAACCTTAATTATTATTTAGTAAATAGAAAGTTTTTTTGAGAAGAGAGATTTAGAGATTGCAGAGTTTTTGTCTACTACAGAGTACAGTACGTAGAAAACCTGCATCCATTATTAATTCGCAATCTCAACTCAATGCAACAATACAATGTAGTAATTCAATTCACAACAATTGAAATTCTATTCTACCTGTTAGGTTGCCTTTTTACTCATGAAATTCTTGTCTACGTCTGTGAACGTTGTTTGCCTTTGGGCAAGAATGAAATAAAAAAATAACAAAATGCAAATACCTTGCAAAAAAAAATAAAGAATAAAAAACAGTTAGAAAAACGTTGAATATGAATTGAATAGGAAGGAATTTTCAATCGTTTGTATGGTAAACAAGGATGCATTACATTTAAAGATTAAACTGTGGGATTTCTAAGTTCCTAACTAACTACGACGTTTGTTTTGTGTTTGTCTAGATGATTCATTCGGTGAGTTCAGATTTAAAATTAAATTCCAAGGCTTCAACAATGATTAATTTAATTAGGAAGTTTCATGTAGTTGGTTTGATGTATTATGTTTTGGCTTACCTGGACCCATTCTGTAACTTTGACTTTTGAAACATGTTTAATTGCGACCTGTAAATTTATAAAAAAAACAAACATTAAATACTTATAATCATTAATTGTAATTCATTATTGCATTGATAAGAGTCAAATAAATATAAATATAAAATCACATACTTCAATTTTGTCAAGTGTTTTTTTTTTTAGGTGTGAAGGAAAATGAAGAATAAGAAGAAGACACAAACTGCATATATTAAGTAGGACGTTCAACTCAAAATTGCCAATTGTCACTAAACTAAACATGAACGATGAATGAAAATGAGCATCGAACATACATGTATTGAATTAAAATAATATAAAGAAAAAAGTATGTCAGGTTTGTTTTGATATGATTAGGATAGGATTATTAGGATTACATTAAAGTATAGTAATAGTAGTATACAAAATACAATACAAAATTTGTAATTGTACTTAGTAGTAGTTTATATGCGTTTGTCCTATGCTTGCTACTAGGAATTAATTAGTTCACATTATTATTATGATTATGAACTTATAAAGTATAATAAACAATAATGAAAGACATTAAGTTAAGTTAAGCAAAAAAAGCAGTCAAGTCAACATTTATCAAGAATAAATATAAATATAATCGTAATCAATGTATATACAAGTACTTACTGGTAAATGATCATGAATCCTATAACCAGCATAAACAACCCCAAATCCACCTTGACCAAGGACAGGACCCAATTTGTAGGCTCGATCAAAGGGCTCACGGGACATTACTAAAAAATCAAATTAAATGAAATGAATATTAAAACTTACATACTAATTGATTGATACACTAAAATATTAATCAAATATATATAAATATATGTGATTTATGTACGGAAATTCGACAAGGATTGATAGTTGTTAGTTATAACATCTCCACTACGTGTACGCTTCATTTCTAAATCCAATTCTGTATCCGTTTCTTTTGTAGGAATTACTAAGTCCTCTGGCTGCTCTTCTAAATGTTCTTCCAGTTCTTTAAACTTCAAAAACTTAAACTTTGACAAAATAAAGATAATGAAAAGGAGTCCCTTTTTCTTTACAATTAAAATTAAAGTTCAAAGTAACTAACGAGTACGAATTCCTATGGCTATGGATTTTTGAAAGGTCCAATTTCCAATAAATCCAACTAAATTGTACTATTTATACTTTTAAAGTTGTTGAAATTCCAAAAATAAATAGTAAGTAAGTGTTAGTGTACTTACTACCTACCTATCTGCCTAATCCTTAACTATCCACTAAATTAAACTGAAAATTCTACTCTGTTTCTGTCACTGCCTTTAATCTTTTGGTTCGTTGGATGTGGATTGGGGATATAATGAATTTAAACCTAATTTCGGATCTTCGGATTTTCAGAGTAAAAATAAATATCAATGATATACAATACGATACATAAAAAATCTCATCAAGCGGTTTTTGGAGGGATTTTTTTTATATGTATTCGTATGTGTAGAACTGGAATACTGGAATTCTGGATTCTGGAACTGTAGAGTGAAAGCGGGAACAATTCGGGTAGCATTTATTAAGTTTACGCTCTCTCATAATCATAGCAACATTGGAAATCGCTGATTTTATGCATCCTTGTACAGTATAAGCATAATGCTAAGGATTGATTCTTTATTGCCAATTTACTATTATTTATTTATGTACGTATGTATGCAAGTTAATTGTAAAATGAAAATACTACTGGCATTACTATTATTGAATGCTGCTTTACAAATTGCAATAAAATTAATATGCTTGCTCATAGACATAACAAATTGTAAATTTGTACTCCAGACAAAATAGACGAGTTGGAGACTGAGGTTGAATGAAATTGAAAATGAAATTTGAACTTTAATGTTTATCATTAATTGGAATCCTATTGTTCAGAATTTTAATTTGATTTTTAACCTTTCAAATACATAATCAAAACCATTAAACTTTTGTGTTTATAAACACAAAACAATAACAAAAAAGCACATGGGCTTTAATTTTCATTTTCATTTAGTGTTAGTGTATGTATGAAAAATACAATTACGTACGGACGAACACATTAAATAATATTATTTCATTGTAATTGTGATTTGTGATTGTTATTGTTTACATCCGCAATCCACAATCCTCATTTCCTAGAAGAACCTACAAACAGAAAACAGTTTCTATGGTTTGCAAAAACTTTTGAGCGTAGTACTATACTAGTAGTAGTAGTAATAGTACTACATAGTTGTAAAAAAAAATCAATGACTGAAGAATTATAGTACATTCTAACTCTAACATTGTACCACAGTTTGAGCATTTCAATGGGGAATTCAATTCAATTCTTTTCCTTTTTTATCCCCCTTGCCGTTGCTTTGCTTTGCTTTCAGCCCTGAACTAAATAACTTGTTACTACATAACATAACATAGCTAGCATAGATAAAAGAAACAATTGTCCTAGATTTTTATAAATTACAAGTAGATTCTGACTATGACTATGTTGAAGATATATGGTTTGGTTGGGTTTTTGGTATGTAAAATGCAAAGCAAAAATCCCTACTACACTACACTTGTTGTCATCAAAAATTTAATTCATCAGAATCATAATCATGTCATGTTCATGATTTTTTCGTTCTTTCTAAGAAATCGAAATGCAATGCAATCGAATTCATATGCAATGGGTTTTTTTATGATATCAAGAAATTTTGATGAAATGAAATAAATAATATTATTAAGGTGGATGGATGGATTTACTACACCGGAAATGAAATGTTTGTTTATGTTTTGCTCATTTCCTAAGATGGAAATGAGTTTATAAAATAATGCTTTTTTCAAATATATAGCTTACCTCCAAGTCTATCCAAATCTGCATAAGCTGAGGTTCCGTTAGGAGGACTATGATTGGATGTATTGGAGGATGTTGTTGGAGTCTTATTTAAATTATTAAAAATACTTAAACTAGGATCATCACTTAAATTAATTGGTAAACTAGAACTAGATGATGTGGATGAGGATGATGGTCCTGGGACCATTGTTGTGTTTGGATGAAGGGATGTTGAGAGTAATGGTAGTTTAGGACTATTGTTACTACTATTACTAATACTACTACTACTACTAGGAGGACACTGATTATTGTTATTATGAATTGAATGATTAGGAAAGGAGTGCGGAGATGCTGAAGGACTAAGGTTGTTGTTGTTATTATTGTTATGATTATTATTATTATGATTCATATTAACAAAGTTTCCTATAGTCGAAGGATGAAATAATGATGGGCTAGTTGGGGGTGGTGGGGTAAGGGTAAGGTTAGATCCAGGGGTAAGGGTAGGATGGTTGATGATTGAGGTTGAGGAGGATCCGGGACTAGATGACTCAAGTCCAATTAGTCCACGATTACTTAGGCTAGCACTATTGTTAGTATTGTTGTAAGAACATTGGGTACATCCCGTATTACTAGATTCTCCTGATGCTTCGGGATTGTTTGATGATGAATTATTAGGTTCAAGTCCAAGCCTCTCTTGTGCCAACATTGTACTGTCTTTCGCATTATACAAATAATTGTAACTACTTATTCCAAATTGATGTTTCATTTATACAATTACTATTTGCACAAAGTCAGAAAATCCCAATATTGTTAATAAATAATAATAACTTATGCAAGACTTTATCATAACAGAAGAACTTCAGTGTTTTTTTTTCAGTCTAATTTAATACGTATACTTTGATTTTTGCTTTTTGAAAAAAGTCTTAAGTTCTCTCACTTTAACAACTTCAAAAAACCTGTAAAATGTTTAAGTATTATTAACTCTCTCTTTTATTTTTCTTATGTGTATTGTCCTTAACAATTTCAATTTTTTTTTGTTGAATGAAGTTAATTTGATTTATCCAAAATTCCAAAGAATCTCTGTCTGTTTACTAGTAGCACCACTTATAAGTATGTATGCTTTTACTTATTGTTTTTATTATCCAAAAGTTTTAGAAGAATGATGAGATCTCTTCACTCAAAACTCTTGTCTTGAGATTCCAAAAAAAAATTCCCAAAATTCCCAAAAACTCCTTAATTACTGTATTAAGAACAATAATTAATTATTATAGTATGGTTCAGCTTGTAGTTGTAGTATAATAATAATAAATAAACAGTTTGAAAAAAGTTTTTAGAACAAAAATGATGATGGGACGCGACGCTGAATTCGATGCAATGAGATAGAGAGATAGATTGATTATGAGAGTTTTGTTTTGTTTTGCAATTGCACTGTTTGACTGTTTTGTTTTTAACAGTTAAGTGTATGTATCTCTATGTATTTTGAATCTGATGAGATTGAGAGAGATGAAAAAAAAGAAGCGTGGGTTTGTAGTGTAGTGTATACTTCTTCCCCCTCGCTATTGCTATTGCTAACAAGAAGAACAAAACTAATGAATGAATTCAAAAATTCAATGATCAATGATGATAAATAAATCCCGGACTTAATAATTTACTTAATTGTTTAGTTTAATAAGGTTCAGTTTTACTGAGTTAGTTCAACTTCACAAACTAAAATCAACTGAGTGCCAGTTCCCAAATGACAATTATATTTATGTCAATTCAATATTCTCCAAAGGATTCCGATCCGATTCACTTGTGTGCAAAATGACTTTGCTTTGCTTTCTTTCTGAAGAAATTGCGGATTTGATGTTGATGCTTCTAATTGTATTTGTAAGTGTTTATAGATAGTATTTAGCTGTAGTTGTAAGTTGTAGTTCCGGAGAACAATAACAAAGGTCTCAACAGTTCTTCCCTCTAAAAGGTTTTCTAGTGTACTAAACTCTGTGTGGTATTTGTTTCACTCTTTTTAGTATTAGTAGACATAGAATAGAATTCCATAGAGAAAAAAAAAACTTTTTGCATCAGACAGAACTGAACATAGAACAGCACAGAAGAACAGAATCTCTCTCCAAACGCCCAAATGTAACAGAAAATGACATTGGGGGGTTTTTTTTCTAAGGTTTAACTTAGTTTAGTATATGTATGTATGTATGAGTTCCTATACTATGAGAATTGAGACGAGACGAGACCAAAGTTAGCTTTATGTGAAAAAGATCTACGAACTCTCAAAAAAGTGCTTGGCGTTCTTTTTTGGGATTTTGGGATATAGGTTTTCCTTATACGTTTTGCTTTGCTCTGCACCAAACCAACCAAAGGCATCAATTGCTTCCATTGCACTGTGCTGTAGCTGTGCACAAAATCGTCTAGCTGTAGCTGTAGCTAACTGCTGCTGCCACTGTGGCTGTGGCTTTGCTCAACTCAATCTTCTGCTATGCTGTAACTGTTCGCTGGTTTGGTTTGGTTTACCCTCTTCTACATATTTTCATTACTAATTCCATCTATCCTAATCTAAATGAAAAAGAAAACTCTGAACACAGTCCGGGCCTCTCCTACATAACAATACGATACAAATACGTATCTTTAAACAACGTGGACATTGACCGCCGAATACTTGTGTTCTGTTTTTTGCTGCCTTTTATTGTTGAGAGAGAGAAATGAGAGAATAGAAAATTAATCCATGGAACTATTCTTATGCTTATGGAAAGGAATTGGAATCTTTGCTCAGAAAAAAAAATGCTCAAGATCCAGTATCCAGTGTAATTGCCCTCCATTCCATCCAAATCCAATAAGTTGTTCTTGTTATATACTTTCTTTCTACTGCTGTGCTGTCTTCTTAAGAAAAAAACTCCTCCGCAACTCTGTCTGGCGGGATGCATGCCAATCATAAATCATACAATCAACCACCAATTTTAAATATACGTTTTATACAGAAATTTTAGGGAATGTTCATATAATTTGTGTAATTTTTTTTTAATTAAATGAATTTTAAGATATTTTGAGCTAGACATTGAACTATTTGTTTGAGGAATAAATATTCTTATACATGCATTACATTCCATTCTATTCTATCTCGATCCCACCAAACAAACCAAGAGTAAATGCTATGTTAGCTAGCTAACTCTAGCTAGCTAACTCAAGCTAGTCAAGCCAAAATAAACCTTTCACGAATACGATACGATTCGTATTTCGTACACGACGAGGAGTAAAATTTTGATGGGGGGAAAACTAGAATCAGCCAGCAAGCCAGCCTGTACATGTATGTACCAAGTACTACGCCAAAAAAATGGAATCGAGGCTCGAGCAAGCAAAAAAAAATTAGAACTGTGTATATGTCCTATTTCTACGATCCATAGAAAAGGCTTCCCGAGTTCCCGAAATGTTATTCTTGAGTGTATATATACATAGAATAGTGGCAGTGGGTCCTAAAAACCCCAAAAGTTTCCCAAATGGTTTCTTTTTGTGAAGAAAATCGAGGAACGGCGGCGTCTATTATTCTTTAACTATCTAGTATCTATACAATGTATACAGACATACATACATACATACATGCTTGAACCATGCTTGCTTACTTCCCCCACGTAATTTTGAGTATTTTTCGTTTATAGTTCGTTTTCGTAGTAACTATAGTAAAGCCTGGCCAAGCCAAGCACATTTTTTTGTCTTGTTGGGGAAGATTTAAGACTTAGCCAATGGATGGTAAGAGCGGGATGGTATTAAGGGGGAGTGAGGAAAAGTATATGCTGCACTGTATGTTGATATTATACACCAATGCGTCACTTTTACCCCTTTCCCATTGAAACATTGAAAGAAAAACTGTGTGGAAGCCTCTAAAATCCACGAGATCTATGCTTAGAAACACTTATTGTTCAGTTAAATCTTCATGCTTAGCTTTTAGATACTACAACTACCTAGTAAAATACACCCAGTCACACCCAAAAACCCCGTCAAAACAAACTTCAAGATCGTCTGTGCCGTGCCAGCCAGCCAAAGTACATAAGAGTCCAAATCAGAGAGTTTTTTTTTCTTTCTGGGTTCAAGATAATAATATTAGAGAATAGAATAGAATAGAGGTGTTTGCTTGGATGGATTATTGCTTGAGGGGGGATCTACCTAGAACTCCAAAAATTTCTTAAATATATTTTAAAGATGTGGAATTTGAAAATATGGATATGGAATGAAAAATGAAATGGATTAATCTAACAAATGAAATAAATAGCATTCGCTTGTATATTGTACATAAAATTCTCGACACATTTGTTTTATGCGATATTTTTTATAGAAGAGAAGAATTAATGCAATGCTCTTACGATTAATAATGGATTCATGGATAATGATAATTGATCGTATCGTCGTATGGTATGTATGAGCTCTTACAATGTATCTTTATTACCACAGACTACGTAGTAGTATGTAGTATTGTATTCACGCGAATAAATTGAAACGTGTTTATTTTAAAAAAAATGTCACGAGATACTTTTTCCCAGTAAAGCCCATAAGTCAAACACTTTCGTTTTTATTTTGTTTTAACATGTTTCCAAATTCGTTGAAGTTTATACTATAAAACAGCGTTTCAACCTGCGTCTAAGC
>JAQGCY010001417.1:0-10744 GCA_034700645.1 Xenylla mediterranea
AAAAAAGACACATTATTCAAATTAAAATTACAAGTATTTACGGATTTTCTGTGGTTTGGAATTAGAGGTGGAAATGTAAATGGACAAAAATTTACTTTGAAGCATTTCAATGAACTCGTAACTATCGACTCGGAATTTAATTAAACCCATTTTACGTCAAAAAAATATCCATTTCTCTCATCAGGTTTCTAGGAATTTACTGGTGAGAGAAGATTGTATTTGTAACTGAACTGAACCGAAAACATCATTTTGTTCTTTTGAGTTGAAACTGACTGACCATCAACCATCTATCCACTAAAACCAACTAAGCCACTACGCAGTACTTGATTACCATCCAAACCGAAAATGAAAACCTAGAAAAAGAAAAGCTAATGTAAAAAACAAGAGAAATTCCAATGAAATACTTTTACTATGTACAAACAAACTACAAAACTAGTCTGTTGCATCTGCATGCATGCTTTCTTTTTTCAACAACAAAATTTTTTCTTGTTGGAGTATTATAAACAGGAATAAAAGAATACAAGAGAAAAGTATGTCATCATCCATTCGCAATTCGGATCTTTACATAGAATAGAACCATAGCTCACACTAGATCAATTAAGGCACGAAAGTCATTATTTTCTGACATACATACATAAAACCTTTTCTTTCACCCACACTGGAGACCACAAAAAACTGAGGCAATAAAAACCATTTTTGGTATCCTAAGAAAGTTCTTTTTGTATATTGTATAGGAAAATTGAATTTCTTTTTCGCTTTATGTCTATTTTTTGGAGAAGGCCAGGGTAGAAAAACAAGACCTCTTTCGTCATGCATGGATCATCTTGAGAAATCAAGGGATAAGAAATTCCAATAGTAAGATAAAACTTTCACTATTTTCTTCACAGATGAGTAGAGTTCGAGTAAGTTCCTTGTAATTTATTCCTATCCTTATACATATATTTTTTTTTTTTACTTTCCTTACCCTTTCTCCATATAATACTCGTAATAGTAGTAGGAGTAAGAGAGAGTTTATATATTGAACGTTGTACAGATCGACTTTAGCATGGTGCAGATGCAGATAAAAGTTTATCTTTGTGTACAAGTCGAGTTGACAGGGAGAGTTTTTCTATTCCTAGGATATATTAGCCTGAATTTACTTCATTTAAAATTCCACTTCAGTAGATTTACTGTTGGTTTTCTTCTCTATTACTGGAAAAAGAGATATATATCTATTGGTATATTTAAGCCTCATAAACCTATCGCCATCGGTACAATAAGTTTTAGATACGAGGTAGATAGATAGTATATCAAGATTGGCCAACTGTGTAGATTTCCAATTTCGGGATTAAACGTGTTTCTTGACCAAATTCGTGGAAATGATCTCCTTTTCTAGGATCGTATTGGGTACATACACCAGACTTTGAAATCATGAAATCGTGGTATACCTAGAAAAGCAATAAATACAACAATCCATGATTTGACCATAATTCATCACTACTGCACGTAGTAACTTTTGAATTGAGAAATGTAGTATCCTAGTCCATTTTGACTTTGTAGTACCCAACCAACCAAGATAAATAAAACGGATGTGATAGTAAATTTCATATCTTTATTTTTCCAATTCTTTTTTTTAGGTTCCGTAGCCTACAAGAAACATGAAAATTATGTCTACTTAAGTTCTATCATCTATAAAATTTATACCTGGATCATCGCTATACTTTACCGTCTTGGGCCAACTATACTTTTAGCATATCTAAATCTACGGATCATCATAGCATACAAGAGAACATGTGCTAATAGAAGGAGAATGACGGGTAAATCTAATTAGTTGAAATTAAATTGAATCACACCATTTATATTCCTTTTTAGTACAAAAAGCTTTTTATTCAGTTTCATTTCGTACCTTCTTGTACTCCTACTTCAATTTGAATTCCAAACATACATCTCCTCATTCTTCTCCTTTAAACTGTAACTTATTTGCTTAAGTGCTTTGATTCTATGTATTATTTGAAATTCTTGAAGCGAGTAGTGCTTTTTTCAAAAGTATTTACCGAATTCTGAATAAAAAGCTAAAAATAAATACTTTCTCCCGTCCCATTTCAAATCTTGTTTCAAACGCCATCTGTAAATATATTTGTTCATTATATTTTTCAACTTTCACTTTTAGGGAAACACTCAAGAGATGACAAGAGAAAGTTTGCTGAAGAGAATCGGATCATGTTACTCCTTGGATCAACTTCTGTATTATTTTTCGTCTGCGTTACACCAATGGTCATACTTAGTGTCATGTATACAGAATCCCTTCTAAAGTCTCTTTCATTTCAGGTAAAGGATTAAGTATATCTGCATAGTTTCACTTTCTATACTAAATCAGCTTATGCAAGTTTATTAGAGTAAAGTAAATACAAAAAAGGCTCTTTTATAAAGAAAAGACTTATTTCAGAATTTGACTTTATTCTCTACGTTTTATATAGTGACATGACATTGAGAAAGAAGATTTTATTATCTACTTAATTGAAGAATTAAAAAGTTTAGTAGGTAGTATTACTTACTTTCAGCTTCAAACTTATTACCTTTGAAGTAAAGTTTACATTTACGTAAAGCTATATAAATGTTTTCTCCAAGAATTCAATGTTTATTTATTTGTCTATTTTATCTTTTACAGGTTTTCAGAGCTTCAGCAAATGTACTCGAAGTTACAAATTACTCTCTCACATTTTATATCTATTGCTTATTTTCTAGAGAATTTAGAAATACATTTATTAATTTATTTCATCCTAAAACTAAAGGAGTGAAAGGAGGAAAAGCTTCTGCTCTACCAAATCCAAGACGTGAAAGTACTCCTATAAGAACTACAGCTGCTGCTGCTGGCGGAAGTACACCCCTCCTGTAATTAATTTTCTAGAGATAAGTTCATTACAATTATGCAGATATAATTACGTGTAGTAGGAAAATTATTATTATTATTATTATTTACGAAAATATACCGGAAAAGTTGTGATTTTGATGAATGAGAGTAAGAAACTTAATGTATTACAATAACGGTTTTTTGAAGTTCGATATTTTTAAGCTGTAATATTTCAGGACTTTTGACTGTTATTTCTAAATTTCTTGTTCCCATATATTCTTTCCGAGTTTTTTTGGGCTAGGTACCAAGATGTAAACTACAGTTAGAGGGCTCAATGGAACCATGTACTTGACTTTGATTTAGGTGGTAAAGTTTTCTTCTGTCCTTTAGCAACACTTTCTAATTCTAGTTTTCGGATCAATGATAGGATTTTCCTCGCTTTCTTTTCTTTGCTTGAAGTTGTAACTTACAATTTAATGTAAAATCATGGGGAAGTTAAAAAAGGAAATCTTCTCCTTTCTACTTATACAAGTTATTTGTTTTAAGCACTTGTACAATGGAATGGAGTTTGAGTCCCTAAAGTCATACTTGACACAGACTTGAAGAGGTCTCCATCCTGTTTCAAATCCAATGGTCACTAAAATCCAAAATTTCACTAAACAGAAAAAGCATTTCCATGTATCTACAACTACAACTAAAGCCAAACTTATATGTATGTACCTACTTTTAAACATATTAATAGCGTTTTTAGATTATATGTATACCTATGCATTTATATTTTATTTTCATAAAAAGTTGAAACAGTAATAAAAGTGAAATAATAAGTTTTACTTTTTCTGTTGAGTTGTTTCATTCATTCCTCTTTTTAGAATCCTAAGAAAACCTTGAGTTGAAATCGCGTCATGCGCTCGTTTTATTTTCCCTTGCTTTCTAGATGCTTTTCTTTCCGGGCACAAAATTACATTGCTCTTTCTACACAGTTGTTCTGTTGGATGGAATAGAACACAAGTTACTTTTATTCTGAAGAGCTGAAAAACAGAAAACGTACAGGAGAGAGTCTTGATCAAAACCCTAACCACTCGACTCCAGCTAAAAAATCCCAGACATGAAAGCAATTTTTTCCATAACTTTAATTTCTATTTGGAATAAACTAGAAACCAAGCCAAAGAACTCACCACCGACTCCACGTTAATATTCAATAGAATTTGTTTTCTCCTTTCCCTTTTTGTTTTCACTTTAAAAAGATTAGAGTCGAAAAACTTTAAGGGAAAACAAACAAGATAATAATCTTCACAACCTCGGTGCTATTTGTTTTCAAAGTTCATAAATAAATTAATCACAGCAAAACTAAAAGTACTTACAAGCAACTGCCCACCAACTAATTATCTTCAAAGAGAAGCAGTGACAACGTTTGGAATACAGTAAAAACATGGGAAAGAAAAATTCGAAGCTAAAGCAAGATACAATTGACAGGCTCACGACGGACACCTATTGTAAGGATGTTTTTTATTTTTATTTCTTTTTGCTTAAGCTCAGCTCATATTAACCATAAAATCTTTCAACAACAATTTGTTTTCTAAACTTCTGAGTTCCTGTCGCAGTCCATTTAGTATATAGTAGTAACTTTTTTATTTTTATGAACAAGTAAGTACATAGGATAAATAGGAAATCGTGAGTATACTGTGAGAAGGAAGTAATAGGAGATCCTTAGACAGACAGTTGCAGTTCTTTTACTTCATATTTTATAGTACAGTATGAAAAAGAGGAAGGATTGAAATAAACGAAAGAGAAAGAAAAAATTGAGTCGTGTGTCGTTATATGACAGATCCATTTTCGTGTTAACATTTTCAACTGTCATGTTTGTAACGGTATTTTTTTGTCATAACATGGCATAATGAAGTACTTTCACTAACTTTTAGTACTTTGCTAAAAAATTATATAATACTTCTGTTCTAACCTAGTAACACCAAAATACATTACTAGTAAATACACGTTATAATTGATTAGCTAACTTTTGACAAATGCATTGCGGATAAATACAGTTGTAGTAAGAATAACAAAGTATTGGGTAATGACATATATTTTAACTTTTCTCTTTTATGCAGTCAGTGAAAAAGAAATACGACAATGGTAAGTGTAATAAAAAATAATTACTAATGTTACTTATAAGTCCAAACTACAAAGCTGCGTGAAAACACTAATTTTAATACGCTAATAAAACTGTTTATTTCCTGTGTCTCTAGGCATAAAGGATTTCTGAAGGACTGTCCAAATGGTTTATTAACAGAACAGGTATAAAACACTTTCACTAAATTGATTTTGTTACTTTCTCTCATATATGTACTCAACACACTATACAATATTCACAACAATTCTTTTCACTGGATGTAGACATTAAGTACGTTTTTACAGAAGATTTAAGATGACTTTGTTCAGACTCTCTCTTGAGACGACACATTGTTTTATATTGGGTCGTAAAATTATCTGTTTATCTCTTTAACTATAAATGGAGAAAAAAAGAAATGATAATATTCATGTCTGCTAAAGTGTAAAAGTAAAGAGAATAGGAATATCTGTTGTGAATATTTATAGCTCAATATATAATACAATAGACAAAATTCTATTAGTTTCTGTACTTTGGTTTTCCAACGCAGGGTTTTATAAAAATTTATAAGCAATTCTTCCCACAAGGAGATCCAACAAAATTTGCATCCTTGGTATTCAAAGTCTTTGATGAAAATAATGTAAGCGGAATTTCATAACAGAGAGACTTTATGTATCTTTTAATTGGTAATTTGATTATAAATATCATCTTTCCATTATTTTTAGGATGGTTCAATAGAATTTGAAGAGTTTATACGAGCACTCTCCATTACGTCTCGTGGCAATCTAGATGAGAAATTGCACTGTAAGTCCTACTAACATTTATTTGATTACGTACGTATGTAGGAAAACGATCGAAAATGTAATACGCATAAATTTTTGTTTCCAATATTTATATATATTTCACCATTTTACCTGTCTCATATATTTCGCATTTAAAGTTCTAGAGATTATTTATTGTATGACAAAGTGTGTTATTGCTAGGAGGTATAGAACAGTACATTTACTGTAATTGCTTCCAACCAGTACCAGGTATTAGATTTTTACGTACATAAATTTTATTTTTATTCTTCTTTCCTAAACAGGGGCATTTCGACTTTACGATGTTGATAACGATGGATTTATTACCCGAGATGAAATGTACAATATTGTGGAAGCTATTTATCAAATGGTCGTAAGTACCTATTTATATTCAGT
Source organism: Xenylla mediterranea (assembly GCA_034700645.1). Lineage (NCBI taxonomy): Eukaryota > Metazoa > Arthropoda > Collembola > Poduromorpha > Hypogastruridae > Xenylla > Xenylla mediterranea. The sequence continues at coordinate 6,131 of JAQGCY010001417.1, forward strand.
GTTTTAGAGTATGATTGCATGAATAATAATAGTGCTTTTTACACCTTAAATCTTTCGAGCATGATTATTCTATGTGTGGTTCCCAGAACATTCATATACTCTTGAACGCGGATGGTCTCGACAGGTCTAGTACTCCAGCACAAATAACTAACTTTTTAATGAGTCTCCAGGTCACTGAAGCTAAAAATTCATTGTATTTTAACACCTTTTTCCTAATGAAAATTGGAGGAAGAGATGCATTAGGCGAGACTAAAGTAAAAGTCCTTTTAAATTTATACAACAGTACATTATGAAAAAACTAAAGCAAAACACCACGGGTACTGTCTTCCTTGTTAGAAGTTAGAGTGAATAATTGTGTCATATATTTAATTGGCGTGAGCGAATAGAGAACGAGATAAAATTCAGCTTCATTTTAACTTACACATAGAAACAGCCATTACTGTCCCTGCCGATGTCGAACATAAAACAGGAGGTGGCGGAATACCTCTACGAATTTCTTGTTTATTTTTTTGAATTCCAGTCTATTGAAGAGATCTATGTGTGTCTGGGTTAGGGTTTAGACAAATTAAACTTCATTCTTAGTGGATCAAACATAATTGGATAAAAGGGAAAAAATTAAGTGATTCAACCTGCAAGAAGACTTTTCCTAGTGTTAGAATGAACATACGTTTAAACATGTCCTGGCTTTTCTATAAAATAACATATGAATCTCCTCGTTAATTAAGTAGGGAAAATGAATTTAGCAAATAAAGTTAGAAAATTCTAACTATTTTGCAGAATTCAAGCTTTCTCATTAGAATCCAGGAGAGAATAAGAAGTTTTTTTTTAAGTGCTGAAATTTTAATTTTCCAACTTCATATTTGATTTTAATTGAACCGTACTTTCATTACATAAAAATTTTAAGCACTTTCAAACTAAAAAAGGAAGCTCTTAATTAATTATTTTTTTAACTTTTAGTTGTACAGATTTATAATTTCCATATTATTATTAACATATTTCATTTCATAACCAGGAAGGAAGTTACTACTTTCTCTTTATCTTAGTAACAAATTACAATAAATCTTCTCCACTTTTTGGATCGCAGTATGGGAGCATGAACGATATATTAGTTACATGAACGATGTTGACAAAATTATACGTTTCCCTTTTTTGTATTGAAATTCAGGAACAAATTTTAATACAGGACGGATTTTCTATTGTTCAGAAAAAACGTTCTAGTTTAACTTCATAGGAATATCCTGCTTATTCAAAAGATATTCCTATAGATAAAAAACTTTGAATTTTTTTTTTCATGGGGATTCTGAAAATTTGCCAGCCTAGAAATATCAGATTCTCTAGAAAGACTTTCACTTTGCATTGAAAAAATAAGAGTCAGCCTATTCAATTCTAGGAAAAGTTATAAAACTAATGTGGGGTACTGTTTGTACTCAAGTACATACATACATACATACACGTAGTATAATGATGATTCAGCCTGTTCCAGCAAAAGAAAAAACGGGTGAATAGAATAAAAAAAACATGCTGGAAAGTAAAGAAAGGAGCCCCAAGCCCATTTTTAACAGGAAGTCTCTTGGTCCTAGGATTTCATTCAAAGAAGGAAGAAAAAAAAATAGAGCGAGATTGAGGATATGATGATGCTATTACTATTACTATCCAAATATATTTACCAGAAAACTTTTATATCTGCTTAGTGCTTAGTTTCTAACAGTTTGGAAGTCAGTCAGTTACAGTTTTATATCATGATGTCTATTGTCTCTTAAAGTGTACGAAAAAACCCTTTACAATTAGGTTAATTGCAAAAACTAAAGTTGAAAAGGATCCCCAGACCCGTGTTTGTAATGACTTTATATATCGTTATCTTTTTCTTGTTTTTTTTTCTCCTATTCTTTTGTCCACTTGAAAAAGTTCTTTTTCTTATATGTAAGTGTAATTCTATTTTTGATCCAAGTTAAGAATGCTCAATGTGGCCAGAGCAAGGTGTACATACATTTATATACATATATGCTCCGCAGAGTTAAGTTAAACTTAACAAGACCCGACTTTAGGATATCAAGAACAATTTTAGCTTTCCCAGAATCCCAGATACAAGTCTAACTTCAACTTGTCTTTCTTTATTCTCATCAGAACATTTTACAGTTCTGGTTCCTTCGCTGTACCCACACATTTTAACAAATTTATATCGATTACAATAACACATCTTCTTATACTGCATTAGACTGCAGTGCAGCAAAGGTACAAAGCGAAAGCGAAAGCACAAAAACCATCTATTTACTTAGACTTGATAGAATCAACACGTCTTTTTTTCTTTCTTTTGAAACTGGAAATAGCCGACATACACAAGACGATAGCCAAAAGTACCCTTCTCCAGTGTATTTTGTATGTAATGTATTATACTTCAAAGTTCCGTCCATCCGTGTATTTGCTCATTCACCCTAGACAAAGTGAAAAGGACTTTTCCTTCCCACTTAATCTCCAACTTTCATGATCATGATTGTCCGTTCGATCACTAACACAGCACCAGGAGTGAAATTGGTTTTCAAAACTTTTTAGCTTCAATACTAATATGTTTTGCTATTGCCGGTTTTTGAAGGAAATTTTCTTTTCACAACATTTTCAGACGATCACATCACACTACAGTTCTTATATGTTTGTACTGGTAAAAAAATAAATAAAATAAAGTAAACCCCAAATGAAAATCTTTCAAAAATAAATCCGATAAAGTTTATATTATAAGTATTCTGTAGGTAGTATACAAAAAGAGAGACGAAACCAAAAATCCTCCTTATATGTTGTGGAATAAATTGGCTGCATTAAATTTAAGTTTGTATTACTAAGAAGTACGTATACTATCATTAAGAGTCAGCCAGTCAGCTCACGTTTTGGGAAATGTCTTGGAAAGCATAGAGTAGATACTAAGAGGTCTAAGGTAATTTACTGCTCTAAAATTGTATGGATCATGTCAATGGGTATGTCTATATGTACTCAAGTTTCAAACTAAACTCAGGACAATTTTAGATGAAAGAACCAACCTAAATATTCATATTATCCTATATGTACTTTTTCTTCCATTTCCAACCTCAACCTCAAGTATTTTCTGTATATGAAATAGAAGTATCTGCAAAAGAGGATTCATTTCTCCAGGTATCCAGGTACACAAATAATAGGAGAGAAAGAGTGTATGATTTCAAAGTAATTGAGTTGTGCAGAGGATTAGTCGTCCAAAAAAAGCAGAGAAAGTTTCTCAATTCTATGTTGTTTTTGTTTGCCCATATTTCATGAGGTTGTTGGGCAGAATTCAACCAAGAATATGAATTTATTCTAGTATCACCAGTAATATATTAACTCCAACTATCTAGATTACAGGATTTCGCACTTTCTCTTTGGTCTTCTGTTTTGGTACTAATGAGTAATAACGAATGAGAAAATATAATGCATCTCTCTGGTTGTTAATAAACAAACAGTTTTTCTCTTCCTCAGCGCTTGCTTTCCAAACAAACAAAATGGAAAGTAGAAACTTATTCAAGCAAATGCAAAAGCAGTGGAGGAACCTTATATTACAAACTTCCATTTAGTTGTTATAAATTGAACTAACATCATTATTTTCTTTGAATCTTGGAAAGTTTTGTCGCCTGTCATGTCATAGAACCAGAGTTTTTAGAAGATGAAGGTGTAGGTTTAAAATTTTGTACATATTGCATTTTACAATCCAAATTATTTTAACAGCAAGGGAAATGGAAAACCATGCTTGAGAATGTACATGCAAGGGTACAAACCAAAATCGATAAAATAAAAACAAAATAATTTAACCGCACCTGGAACAACCTATTTACTTGAACAAATTTCATTTAATAACTTATGTTTTAGCTTAGGATAGGATCTGTTTTCCTTTTTTCCTGTGTCATGTACTGGAACTGGAATATTTTACACTTAGGAAAGTATTTTTTTTGTTGTTGTCCTATGGAACCACAAATACTGACTTTTACTTACGTTATAATGATGCTAGTAATAGTATCGCATTCGTGTCATAGAGCACTATCCTTACTTATCAATATGTATGTATTCTTTCCTCCCTCCCTTAACTTTCTTTACGCTTTCTTCGTGGCATTAATAAGTAACTGTCGTGCAAATAAAGGCATACGATTTCCCTTACGACATCAACTACAGTATACTATTCCAAGAGTTTTGTCATGCATGAAACCTTTCTTGGCTTTTAAATGAAAACCAAAGGAATTTATTCTGCCTTTGGCAACAGGTAGTGGAATGTTATGACGATTACCACAACAGAAATATTCTGTGGGTTTTAACTTTTATCCTGTTGCTAATAATATTTGGCCATTTGACAAAAAATATACATTAATTTTTATGGAAAATGTACCTCTAATATTAAACTTTTTAGGGACAACAACCAGTAGCGGATGACGAAAATACTCCTCAAAAGCGTGTGGATAAAATATTTAATCAAATGGATAAAAATCATGATAATCGACTCACACTAGATGAATTTAGAGAAGGCAGTAAAGCGGATCCTAGGATTGTACAGGTATCATCAATTTAATCAATAAAATATTCTTCAACTTGGTATTGTATATATATTAAAAATTTTCAGGCACTTTC
>JAQGCY010001418.1:0-10743 GCA_034700645.1 Xenylla mediterranea
AATACATTTTTCAATACTCAAACTCAACAACTGAAATAGCTCGTCCGAGCTTTCTCTAGTTACTTTCACTCTCTGCTTTCCATTGCTTTTTTTCTTGTCGATAAAATAATTTCGTAAGCAAAGCTTTTATTTCATTTTCATCAATCAAATCTATGTACAATATACGTCTTGTTAATGTATTGTAATGCAATGTTGTTATCTATCTACTTAAATCTAATTTCCATTCTCCATTGATCCATTCTCAGAAAAACTAAACTTTAGTACACGTATTGATATTAATACTTTCATTCCATGCTAAAAAGAACTACGCCCCATGCAATATATATAATAGTTCTACTCTACTTAGTTTAGATAGTTTAGTTTTACTAGATAACTTTTTTAACTAGACAGCAAAGCAATGATTAGCATTAACACAAAAAACAACCAACCTACAAGCCATTCTACAATTTGATGTTCTTCTAATGTTCTAATAATGCTCAAGCTCAATATATTATATGTACATGCGATAGATAGATTATAATTTATAGCAAATATAAAACTTAATGCAAATATTTACTTACCTTACCTTGTAATTTTTTTTTCCTCAATTCCTTTTTCAAACACTTTATAGGTATTATAAGAAAAAGTTCAAGCTGTTCGTTATGTAGAAACTAAAGTACACGTATATAATTACGGGGAAAATGAGGAATTAATCCCACTGCCGCTGAATCCATCCATACCTTGTTGTTGTCCTTGTTTCCATGTCCAATTTTCTATACTTAATTTAAATTGCATCAGAACCAATAGATATGTTGTGATATTAGTAGAAGCCTAAAATATAAAACAATAGGTCAATAAATGTTTGCAGGTTCTATGTGCATACATATATACATATATGGCTCGGCTCTATAAAGTTTTTACTTTCTTACCGTAGCTAAAAATGTGGTTGAAATAGTGATAATTTTTAGGGCTCTCATTGTTGTTGGAAATGAGCTGATTTTATGAAGAAATGAATTGATCTGATCTTTACTTTCTTGATCAATATTTGTAAGCGATATGGAGTTTAATATTGGGCCCACTGATGCTGCCTAAATAAATACAAACATAAAAAGTTCAAAGATTCTAAAAAGAAAACATCGAATCTTACAGCATTTGTCACAGATTGTCCACCAAATAGGATTAGTAAAATGAAGACTCCAGCACAGTATAACTGCATTCCCCAGGCCAAAGTCATTTGTTCCCCTCTTGAAGATGATATTCCTTCGCCTTGCAAAATTGATGCATAAGCACCTGTGGTCATTGTAAAACAGCCCGACACAAGCGTTGCCAAAACCTAAGGATATATAAACCGTTAACATTTTTCGCTAGATAAACCTAAAACAATTTCAAACTCACTTGAACTCCAAAAAATTCTTCAAAATTCCTAGTAGCATCATCCAATTTTTCATGCATAATTCTGATTGTATCAATCTTCTTAGCAATGGATCCTGCTTTACCAGAAGTGTGACTTTTCACAATTGTTCCAAGTATATCCCTCAGTTTTAAATAATTAGTTCGTAATAAAAGGCAAATAAGAAAAAACAAAGTAGAAAAAATATAAGGTACAATTGTAATAAGAGATTGATAAATAGTCCCAACATACGTGGCAATGCAACTTTGATAAAATCCGATTGAGTTGACACTTGTCCACATACAAAAAAGAAAGTATCCAAATGACTCTACTATAATGACCAAGGATATTCCATAAGATAAAATTTTGATCTTTTGAAGATTCTCTGCTGAATCACACATTTCATGGTAAACTTCAGTTAAAACAGCCCAACCCTAAAAAAATACAAACATTGCATTCCATAAAAACCTATTTAGAATAATAATAACGTTTCCTTACCTTTGTAAACTTTCTCTTAAAAAGTCTTCCACTTATCACAATGATCAACGTTTGAACAAACATTGCCATAGTTTGGAAAGTAAAAGTATACATGTCTGTCCCATCAAAAATAATACTCATCCGATTACGGATTTCTCTATAGGAAATTGGTAGTATTCCAATAAATCCAATCAAAAGTACAAAGTTTGAGATGGATCCAAAACATAAGAACTTGTAAATTATTCCACAGTGATAATCACTCTCATCTTCATAACTCTGAATCTCAGGTTTTTTGTTTTCTGCATCCGTCAATTTGTTGTCAGAATTCGTAGCCAAAGGTCTAAAATGCTTAATTTTTAAAGGTACAATACCAAATAGTTGAGATAGTTTAAGTGTTGGACTAATACTATCACATAAACAAAGTTGTGACATTATACTAAATTGTAGACAATAGTATCAAAGTTCTTATAAAAACTTCAAGAGCTACATCACTTGTCAACTAACTTAACTTTAACTTTATACTTTCTCTTAACTAAATCCTCATCTAATATTTTCATAATCTTTTGTTTTGCTTTTACATACAACGCCTCAAAGTCAAACATTCTTAAGAATACATAAAATTAATATAAATGACTAACTATTAAGTTCTTAATTAGGGTGCCACCCTTGTGCAATAAATTTATTTAATTAGAAGAAAAATAGATAAGCTCTAAATTTAATCATGCAACAATGCATGTAATAATATTAAATTTCTATAAGATTATGTTACTAGAAATTTAGACTTAGGCAACTGAATTCTTGACTTAGCTTGAAGGAGTTGAAGAACTGGACGAAAAAGCTGAATTATTGCTTGACTTAGTTCTGGCTTGTGATAGACGAAGATAATGAGTTCTAAGGAAGCGGCACCCGTTGTTCCTTTTTTCAAATACTAGATTAGCGTGAACAAACTCCTTGTTGACAAGCTTGGCATAACTCTGGGCGATGGGGAGATACTGGATTACCACTACGAAATGTTTGATTCAATGAACTGTCACTCAATTCTGGGCATGGTGGATGTCCATAGTAGCAGCATCCAACGAAGCTACGCAACTTAAGAAGAACCTATAATAAACAAGGAAAGTAAAATGTTTGAATTCAAACGATTTAGAATTCATTTCTGTTTTAAAGCTTACACGTTCAATTTCTTCAGGATAACAAGCTGGAGTTTGGAAATCAGTATCTGAACAGTTCTCTTGAATGCAAACTTGGCCGAATATTTTCATGAAAATTACTCCACGACGTTCATGTGGGCTCATTTTAAGGGCAAAATGAATCTTTCCCCGCATTGATGTCCATGGGCGGAAGCAGTTCTATTAAAATTACATTTAATGAAAACGATTAAACTTAAGTCTTTGATAAATTACAAACAAAATTACAATGGAAAACTTACCCGACAACAGAAACGTAACTTAGTAGTTGTTGAAAAGTGCATCCAACCATCATCCCTAGATTTGTCAAATTCAGGAAGTCCTTGTAGATTCCATAAATCAGGAGAATAATACGAAAAACATTTCAGCATCAGCTCATTCCAAATTCGAATTTGACCACTGCAAGAAATCATGGTTAAAAGAGTTTGCTTCAAATTACATTCAAATCAGTAAGTAATAATACACTTTTTAGAATGGACATGACTTACCCGAAGAAATCATCGTCATCAACCCGTGGCGGAACATAGTAGCTGAATTGCCTGGGTGGATACTTGATTTGATTAATGACACGTAAGTTCAACATGTTGGATACATATGGAAATTCACTTCCACGAATATAATGAGTGAATCCCAAATCCTTCATTTCTTTGACAATCATATCAACCACATTTCCTCGACTTGTACGTTTTCCAGCATGCTTAACATACTTGCTTATAGTTTGACGATTTGATGAGGAACTGGGTTGTTCCGTAACATCGGCAGCAGTTTCTGGAACGGAGGATTTCGATTGAACTGCTTCTTCGGCTTCTATTTCAGATTCCTTAGAATCTTCTTCCATGACACTACTCCAAAGTCTTCCAATCAATTCGATTCCACTATCCATATCTTCAGTTGTACTTTGTACTTTGGATGACTGACTTGTCTCTGGTTCGATGTTCTCCTTGTTTTCTACTTCTTGGCTTTCAGTTTCAGGTGCACTACTACTTGTAACAGTATTATCACTCACCAGCTTCTCCTGCGATGTCAATGATGCAGAATTGTCTGATCTGCCACGGCGATAAGCTCGATTACGTCTCATTTTGTTACGTCGAAAAGCATCATAATCTCCAAAGTCATGCTGATATCGAGGAAGTTGTCCTAGTTGTCTTTGAGATTGAGAGCGAGAAATTGGAAGCATTGATCGTTCAAGAGGTGCAAACATGTTCATTTGCGTTCCTGTTGGAGGGCCACTAATTGGTTGAATTGGCGTAGCCGTAGGATAAGACATCCAGTTTCCAGTATGTTCAGGAGCATACGAATAAGTCGGTTGAAACTGTTGTGTAACAGGTAAAGTATTTCCTTCAGGTACTTCGCTAGTGAGTACTCCATTGTCCAATTTAGGAAGAGCACTGTTGAAGTAACGAACAAGTGATCCACTAATTCCTGAAAGCGAAAATTGAGACGATTAAATAATGCTTATTTGCTTATCTAGTTGGCTAATACTGTAATACATGAATGAATCTAAAAATCATGAAAGTGCAGAAATAAGTAATGAAATAAAACTTTACCTGGCTCCACAATGCTTTCCAATTCCCAACCAATCATTGGTCCTGCAGGAGGGTAAGCAGCAGGGGTTGCTTGAGTTCCAATTCCAAATGGTCCTTGTTGAGCCATAGGTGTAAAACCAGCATCCCAAGCGGGAGGCATTGACATGAGCAAACCAGAATTCGAAGATGAAGGCCACAACATTCGGGGGACTTGATCAACAGAAGCAAGCTCAAATTGCAATTTTTGAATTCCACCATTACTTTGCGGTTGCTGGAAATTTCCAGGATATCCAATAGGGCAGTACGAGGACGGTTGGGCTTGGGGTAAAAGATACGTGGGTTGTGGAAGAGGTTGGGGTTGAGGATGAGTAGGCTGGTATTGGTAAGCAGAAGCACTTCCAGGAAGACGATATCTACTAAACTGATTTTGTTCTGAAGCCATTTTACCACAAAGTTACGATTCTTTTTCAACTATTTTCTTAAAAACGCAGAGGAACAGATTAAGAAATACTAAACTGAACTGACGAAGAAAATTTACGCAATTAAAACTTAAAAGTAAACGAAAAATTAAACTGAACTGAACTAAACTATTGAGGAAAATAAACAATAACAAGAAAAACTGAATTCTGAAATAAATAAATAAATACGAAGAAAACTAAATTCCAATGTTTTAAGAAAAACTGGAAGGACGGCAGACGAGAGTAAAACAAACAGAGAAGTTTACTCTCGGAGAGTCTGGAGAAAAGTGAAGCGGAAAACTGAGAATCCACTGGCTTTTATACTCCAAAGGTCATTCACCCACATCTAGACGCGGGGCTTGAGAAGAGGCGCCATTTCACAACTCAAGCAGCTCACGCTATACTCTCACTCCAAAGACCAAAGTAAAGTTTTTTGTTTGGAAGAATGCCTAGAATTTCCATTTCCAGCCCAAATTAGTTTCTGGAATAAATTAGTTTGCAAATGTCGTCCTATTTTAAAAAACTAAAATTTCTCCTTATGCTGGTTATTTCTCTCAGACGATGATTTTGTGTGTTATCTCCTATAAATCATAGAAATTAAAGCCCTGCAATAATAGGGTTTTTAATTTTTAAAGGAGTAGTTTACGAAAAAGGCCAAATCACCCATTGTAAATTTCAATATTAGGTCCCGAAATTTCCTTATTGCGTTCATAAGCGTTAAATATCCAACTGCTACATATTGTCAAATTGAATTTTGACTTCGAGTTTGACTGGCGTAAACTTTTGCGCCCAATTTCTAAACAGAGCTACAAATCCGATCGGTGAGGAGCAGGAGACTTTTGCTATAATATAAAACCGTGGGAATTGACAATGAGGATTTTCCGTTTATTTAATTCTTTATGCGAAGAAAATATCCGTAAATTAGCAATCTCAGTAATAACGACTAACAAATGCTTTAACATCAATTAACTATAATTAGCAGGAAAATTCGTAATTACTAATTATGCTATAATTATTATTAAATAATGAATGCTTGACTTACAAAAAAATGAAAGCTCTAGTCTCAATTAATCACAAAAAATTTATTTAACAATACGTAAAAATGGATATTCTAATAATTAATATTCCTTCTTTTCGTTAATAATTGGTTAAAGTCGTCGTGCCGTATAAATGTTATAAACGTTCCAAAAATTAATCAAAGTAATTCACCAAATTCAATTAATATAATTCATTTTTCATATAATTAATCCCCAGCTTTAGTCTTATCGTCATCACTTGTCGCCTGTGCTACATCACTACCACTACTTTGAACTTTCACAAAGAATGGTGCACAAAAACCTGACTTTGGTCCATCATCTCGAAATGTCCGTCTATCCTTTTTATCCATATTAATCATTTCTTCTAAGCTACCTACTCCATTTGTAGTGGTTAACTCATCTGGTAAATTACATCCAGCATAAGCTTCAAGCTCAAGGGCATATTTTAGAAATGCTTTCCAATTTGGATCATATTTGAACACATGCGGATTTCCAATTACAACCAAAATTTCTTTAGGCCGAGTAATAGCAACATTGAATCGTTTTGATGAGAACACAAATGACATACGATCAATGAGCTTTTGATCTAATTGAGACTCAGTCAGATTTGAGCGGACTAGAGAGAGGATAATAGCCCTACGTTCTGAACCCTGAAATTCTTCAACGGAACCAACTTTAGGAATTTCATCCGATAGTAAGCCATATGTCAGAGAAATCCGGATCTTTTCAACCTGAATTGTTAAATTTTTAACACTGAATTCAAGCATACAGATACAAATATATAAAATACAAAAAATGTAAAAACTATACCTGTTTTCGATAAGGCGTAATAATTCCAATCTCACCATTACTCAATCCAGCAATCCGTAGTTTTTGAACATAAGAAACAACTTCAATGACTTCAGCTAAATTAAACCAACTCGGCGAGTCGGGTTCTTGAACACAAGTTCCTTGAATTCCATGAAAACGTAAGGGTACAAAAGCTCCACTTCGAGTTTTGAGAAAATCTAATTTATCACAGAGATCAGTTTCCTTTCTATCGACTTGGCAGACTAGTTCATCATCATAAAATAACTTGGACGGTAATTGGAGTAATGTTGGATGTGAGCGATAATTTTTGACAAGTTTGGTTAGCACCATTGGATTATACTTTGTTTCAGGAAAAGTTTCTTCATTCCGTGAATATAAAGGAAGACTCATTAGACGTTCCAGAAGCGAAATATTCAATCCGATATTATTTGCAGTATCACTCATGAGAACAGGTCCAAGTTGTTTTGGATCACCGGCTAAGATAACCTAAAAATTAAATAATATTGATGATTTTCAAAGCAGCCTTAACTTAAATGTACTATTAATCCTCAACTCACCTGTCCAGATTTGTCAAGGGTAACTAATGTGGCGGAAATGATTGCTTCTGGTTCTGTACAGTATCCAGCCTCATCAATAAATACATGAGTGAAGTGCCCTGTATCTAGTCCTAATGAATAAAACTGCCCAGCAGTTGTACAAGTACAAATAATCAATCGATTCCGAGCAATCGTATCCAAATTTTCTCCTGTCTCTATCCAGTCCAAAATATCTTCTGGTATTTGACATTCTTGACGTAAAAATCCAACCAGTCGAGCAAATTCTCCAATTGAGAATATTTTAGACGAAATCAAACGTTGAGTAATCAAATCAGCAGCAGCATTTGAAGGTGTTACTACAAGGATTCGAGAATTATGGTCCAAAGAATAAACTTGTAATACTGCTTCAACAACTGTAACAGTTTTTCCAGTTCCAGGTGGGCCGAATATAATATACGGTAGTGGTCGACATTGTCCTCGAAGGATACGACGTACAGCATCTTTCTGTTCATCATTTAATCCTTTGTTAAACCAGGTGAGATTCAAATTTGTAAATTCAGGTCCACGGGTTTCACTGGCAAACTGTTGCATGGCAGGAAGTCTACGGTTGACCTCGCGAGTTCCTAATACCTGCCTGCTTTGTCTAGGGCCGCGTTGAATTAATGATTGGATATGGGTAGAATCATTAGAAGAACTTTCACTACCGGGCAAATCCTCCAACTCAATAAAAGGAATTCTTGGTGGTTTCAATTCAATTGTTCCAGAAGGAAACAACCATTGTTCTCCCAAATAACGGACCGCTTGGTTGATTGCAAAATGACAACGCATAAAAGTTGAACGTCCAAAACCAAAATGTACAGTCATGTGTGTACCATTGTACTTCTCTTTGAATTTATCCGACAAATTAATGAAAACTGTTGTATCCATTATACCAGAAATAAAACCAAAATCTTTTTCACCTGTGCAAAAATAAATATTTTAACTAGTAGAGAAAATTTTCAAACTCAATTTCTGGTTCAATGACTAGTAAAAAAAACAAAAAAAACTTACGTTTGTTTACAACTTCGTCGAAAATTTCAACTGGATCACCAACAATTAACGGAGGATTGAATTTCTTGATGTAAGGAAGCTCAAACCTAAAACCATCTCGCGATCGTTCAAGAATAATATCCCGGAGATCAAAATCTTTTCGCACAATTTCATGAGACATTTCCTCAAACCAAAGTGCAACTTGAAACTTTGTCTGAAATTATAAATAGTTTCATTTTGATCAAGCGAACCAAATAAATTGAAACTTTGTAACTCGCGAAACTTACCACGTAATTCTTTAAACCAAGTGGAGCAACGATTCCAGGACAAGCTCGAATCAACTCTCTCTCATCCTCATTTTTATTGATTTCCCACAACTCTTGCGGTATTTTACTGTGCGGAATGCACTTTTGTACAAAAAATGGTGATCGAACTGCTTGGATAGATGTTGCAACACGACGTTGCGAATGGTCAATGATGTTTTCAATTCGTGAAGCATCCATATTACGCTGATATTGACCATTCTGTGATGTCACACTGCTTGGGACAAAATCAAGAACACTGGGTTTTGGCTTGAATTTTTCAAGTTCTTCATCTTGTGGAAGAGCTGTGACTGTCAAGTATCTGCCAATTTGAAAACTTCCAAAATTAAATACACAAAACTCTCGCGTGGATCCTAGCATCGAAGGGGTGCAGGTAATCTATATAAACAATTGAACATTTCTTTAAAGGTTCTAATGAAATAATAAACAGAAATTTACCATCAGTTGAACAGAACTGCTCGTGTCAACAACCGAAGACTTTGGTTCAACATTAAACTGACAAACACACTGATCTCCTTTTATTAATACTTCGAAGAGCTTAATGGGTCTATTTGTCAAATTTTCTATTTTGACGATTGTTGTAATTGAAGAACTAAGCTTTACACCAGAAAATCCAATAGTTCGTCGAGGAGTAATTCGAATCCCATTTTTATCTTTCTGCAAATCTTCAAGCGCCTCGGACCAAGAATTAGTTGAACTTAGCCAAGCTTCTTCCCTGAAACAAATGAGAATAAGCATTTCGATGTCAAGGTCAATTCTCGTTTATTTATTTTTTTGCTATATATTTTGATATTAACATACTCGATGCTATAACTTACTCTTTCTCCTTTGCTGCATAATTTGGAAAACTTGAAGTCTCAATGCGCACGGCTCTCCAATTAAAGTTGCCCTGTTTTGATTCAACTGCGACTACTTTAACACACTGCATCAATTGTAGTGGTCTGCGTCCAGGACATACTTCCAAATCAAAGTAAATATGATTATCAATGGATATACGACCTTCTTGATTTTTCAACACTTTTCCTATAAGAATCTTCTTGTTCGACGGCTCAACATGAAGTATTCTACCTTGTTCGTCAAGCCCATCCACATCATTTAGTTGGACTTTTACTCGTAAGTAGTCACCTGAAAAAAATCAACGTTTATTATTAAAATATAGAAAAAGAATTTGGGATTGCATAACTTACCGACACGAACACGATAGTCTCTTGGTAAAAGTTGTGCTGGTAGTTCCTGGATTCCATCTTCACGATCTTCTGGATTACCAACACCAAATTTTAGGTAAATAGTTTCATAGCCTTGACTAAATCCATGTACTTTCCCAATAATAGTACGAATTCGAAGTTGAGCTTGTTCAGCTTCTTTTTCTGGGCTAAAATAAAGTCCTATTTTGGTACAATCCCAATTTGATTGTTTTGTTTCTTTTACAGCTACAAATGTGACTTTAGAACCGTTGTTAATTTCAACACCTTGAGGGATGATTGTTTTCTTAAAGAAATATTCTCCGTCAATTATACCCAGGGGTAAGGCCACATTGAACGTAGTAACAGTTCCAATTCCTTCACGTAATTCAAACACTTCATTGGCATTGTGACTTCTGGATCTGGATAGACGTATTTGATTTGGATCATCATAGACTGCTTCCGGTGTTGGTTCATTATTAACGGCTTCATTATCATTAGATGCGATCTCCTTAAACAAAAGGTCAAAGTTTACTCTTTCCAAATACCTATAACTGCAGGCCCATTTATGTTCCCCTTCCACTTACATTAACCAAGTTTTCCTCCAATTCAATTTGATGTTCATGATTAAGACTAGAATTGCCTTGCCCCATTTTGTTATACGTTGTTTATTTAGAAGATGGTGATGGACCTTTGGTCACTTTGGACATTTACACGGTCAACGGTTGCACGTCCCGTCTGTAGTTATTTAATACTCTTTAATGTCCTTATCATCAACAGATTAGCTTATCGGTTGCAGTAAGTTCAGTA
>JAQGCY010001419.1:0-10742 GCA_034700645.1 Xenylla mediterranea
TTAAATCTTTTGGGACACATAATTCAAGAATATTGTTTTATATGACAGTCACTTGGATTGGATTGGAATTTGGAACCTACCTTAAGCAATTTCATTGCCTTTATTTTTAATTTCATGCGAGTAAAAGAGCCTTAAGTAATTACAATACAAATTGATGGATTTTTTAATTTAATTATTTATCATTATTATCATGCGAATAAATTTATGTATCATGTTAATTTACGATACATTTACGCATGTAGTAAGATAATAACCTTTTCGACTTCGACAACAGAATTTTAAAGGCAAGAAAAAGCAAATATTTTATTATTATCGATTTAATTTAAGTGTAAATACTGTACTTATGGGTATCTAATTAATAAATTAAATGGATTGCGATGTGATTCTAAAACTACAAACTATTATTCTTTTAATTCAAAATACAACTTTAGAGCAAACACCAGCCAAGAAAGAGCGTCTTGGGCTAATGAAAGTAAAATATTAGATTGTCAGCGATTTTTTTACCTAACGCAACGCGCAAAACTTGTAACGTATAAAAATTAAGGTTTTACGTTTTAGGATTATAAGTATGCTACAGTCGGCGAAAAAACTCAACGTAAAACCTAAAATCTCATACTCAAAAATTTCCCTCTTCGCTACGCGTTACGTTATAAGTTTGGGCTTTACGTAACCTAAAAAATTTTCCTTACGTATAACGTAAAATTTTACGTTATACGTTGAGATTATACGTTTTACGTTTAAGGAAAAAAAAATCGCTGACAATCTATTAATATTTTTTAGCAATGATTCTGTATTTGTTACTATTATTGAATCCTTTCCAAGCTTTATCAAGTTCAAGTGATTTTCCTTTATCGTTGAATAATAACAATGATTATATACTCAACACTATTTTTCATCACACTCATACGGAGTGTCAACTACTAATTCTTCAATCAGACTATAGGAAAAATATTCATAATCATAATAATTTACATTATTATTCTCAGGCTACAAACAATAAGAACAACCTGGTTCCTGTGACCATTTTCAGTGTGGATTTATTCCGTAATTTCTTTTTAACTTTACGGACTTTGCCTGAGTTTGATATCATTTTACCTCTATCAAAACTTTTTGTACAAAGAATATCAAAGTATGCAGAGGAATGGAATTGGAAACTCAACAATACGAACTCAAACTGTGTTCATTTGGTAATTCTGGACTCAAATTTGTCCTCTGAGGTTGTTCGAAGGGACTATTTGGGTTTACGGATCATAACCATTGTATTATCATTTTTTAAAGGAACATCATTTAACTTTGTTTCCATTGTTCATAATCCAAATCTAATGCCAGTTATAAAAGGAATGAACTCAATACTAACTGGATTGACTAGAAATAGCTTGGGAATAATATATCTATTGCCCAATACGACAGAATCAACTGGAACAATTGATTTAATTTACGAAGTTCCAGTACCAGTGTTATGGGGAATGGGGAATACGATTAATTTGCCTATTATGACTGTTTATAAAGCAAGCATTCGAATCGAAAAACGAAGTAAATCTTCATTGATGGATTTTAATGAAACTGCATTAAACTTAGGGAAATACTTCAAAATTTATAATTCAAAGAAATCCTTTTTAATTTGTTCAAATTCCAATGGCTTTTCAAGTCCAGTTTATGGTGCAAAGTATAATGACTCTTTAAAGCCGACTATTATAAACCCATTTAATTTACGCATTTCATGCTCTACAACATTTGACTGTTTGAAACTAATTTTATTGGAACGAGTAGTAATTAATTATGACTCAAGAGAGAAAGCGTGCTCACACGAAGCAATTTTCAATGATTATAAAAGTGTCCACATGCTGACTAGCGTCCAAGGATCTCTAAAACCGAAACACGAATATGATGTAAATTATATACAAGAAGACCCAGAATTTAATCCCCTGATTTTATTGACAATATCTCATTGGAGATTAATAACATGCGATGGAGTTGAGACTGTTTTAAGTTTCCAAATGTATTTTAAACCGTATGATAAGGAAATCTGGATGTCAATATTGCTGATGATGCTGTTAACACCAGTATTTTTAGTCATATTTTCACAAGTAATATCAGCAATCAAAAATTCAAATAACTCTGAAATCAAAATTTTCAGCCTATATCGAAATTTGGGATTTTGGTTTTATGCAAATATCTTGGAAATTGGTATTGGATTACCAGAACTAGTTAGAAAACATTTTACAAGTATTTTAGGGTTTTGCTTGATTGCAATGATAGTTTTGACAAATGCATATAAAGGAGTTGTAGTTTCAGATCTGATTTCTCCCCTCAGTATAACTAAGTTATATAAAAATTTCAGTCAGCTCAACAATTTTACAATTTTCTCTTCGAGCAATTTCGACAAAATTTTCATGGATAAAGTACTAGCCGCTATTAATACTGAGTTCGACCAGGACAATCAACGATATCCTCTTACATATAGTACGAATGGTTTCCAGATTGATGATTCAACCATTTCCTGCATTTGTAAACATAAGAAACTTAATTCAACTGAGTCATGTATGTATAATCCACTTTTATCAAGGAATCAAATAACACAATTGGAAACTCATTTTATAATTAACAGTTTTTGTAAAAATGTAACCGAACATGACTTACTAAACTGGAGAATTTTAGAAAAGCTAAACAATGCTTCGAATTTTAACAAAAGAATATTTGCTGAGTTTCCATCTAAATTTCTGTTGACCCTAGTTAACCGTCCTCAATATTTCCGCAACTTTCAATTTGATACTTGGAAACATTTACCCCTAATCGTTGAAATGATTCGAATATGTGACAAAACTGCTTTCATTGAGAATGCAGTACACCTTGATCATTTTATGAATTATATTAATATGCTTAAGACTAAAAGTAAAAATACAAAATTTCCAGAATATTATATTGGTGCTGACAAGTTTTTTGAACAGTCCGATGGATTCTTTATTATTTCCAAAGTACAGAAACAATACTTTCACAAACGTTCCAATTTCTTACTTTCTTCTGGAATTCAGAATTTAATTGATAAATGGATCGAACTAAACAAATCACCGCTAAAAAGTAAATATGCTGAAAGTTTATCATTAGGAAAAATAATTCCACAGGATGAGCCCGAATCATTAAGTCTTGATAGCAATATTCAAACTTGTTTTATTTTATGGAGTAGTTTGGTTTTGTTGAGCATTTTGATCTGTTGCTTTGAACTAATGATGGAGCTTCATCAATTAATTCAGGAAATATTCTCTTACATAAATTTTTAGGGATTTCACATGGATTTAAGAATATTTCGCTGATATGAACTTACTCTAGAACCTTGAAATCCAGATCAAAATGAATGATTTATTAATTAGAATAGTATTACAATTTTATATTTAATTAAGTACTTAATGTTTCACTGTATAAATGTATACACATTATGTCAATGCATTGTCCTAAAGTTCTTCTTTAGATCTTAAATCAGGTTTTATAATTTCATCCCAAAATTTTCCTCTAGCACTTGCATAATCAATTTCTAATGATGGATTAGTATTTAATGTTAACCAATTCAATTTACGAGAATTGACCTCGTCCTCAGAAATTGGAGTCCATTTCTTTTGCTTAGAAGGGCCCAAAATTATATCCATATTTCTAAACAATTGGAAAAAGTGATTGAGTATATGTTTCACTGATTACAAGAAATCTCTGAATCTTTCTAAACTAACCCAGTGTTGATGAAGTTTGCAATTTGCTTTACGAATGATTTTGAAAATTCAATATCTGCTGGACTTTTTAAATTTCCTATGATTTTAATTGGATCTTTTGGATTGGCATCATTGAATAAATATGTTAAATCATCAGCATGACTTACACCTGAAATTAACAAATAAATTATAAATATAGTTAATAAGAATTTAGAAAATTCACGAATAAAACATTATTAAAAGCATAATATCTTTACCAAAAACTTTATCTATTCCAAAAATTTGTGTTGTACTAAAATCTTTTGATTCATGAGTTAAAACTCCAAGATAAATATTTGTATGTTTAGCCATTCTTAATGCAGTTTCTCTGATTCCACGATAAAACCAAGTATCAGTATAAAGATTTGTCAAGTTTTGGAAAGTCACTTCTGAAATGGGTTGATTTTTTAAATAGAATTCCTTTAGTTTAAGTGATACTTCTTTTGTTCGATATTTCAAAATAGGATCATCTTCATATAGAAAAGTAATTGGTGCAACTCGTTCCCATTCTGTATCCATGTCATTGCGTAATTTCTCATTATGAAAAACAGCAACTGAATGTATAAATAATCCTTCATCTTTACATAATGTCATTAAAATTGGTACTTGAGTAAATTCTCCAGCTTCCATCAAGGTTTCTGGGAGTTTGTGAATAAATGGGGTTGGATTATTAAGATTTTTCGTGTCGAGTGTAGGAGGGAATGGGAAGGGTGGATCCATTCCCCATTTCTAAAATTATTCAAAACATAATTTAGCATACTGAAGTTTTAAATTCAATTCCAACTTACAATTAATGATTGTTGAGCATCAAGTATACGTTCCAAAGACATGGTTTTGAAACATGATACAACTTCTTTAGAACTAGAAGTATCACAGTTTGCATTCACTGCTGCATTTACCACATTTACCAAGTTTGATTCTTTAAAACCCCAAGGATTTAATGGAGATCCGCTCAATGCAACTGCACTTTTAAATAGTCCTTTTGCTAGTGGTGATAAAACTTGTAGTAATACTGAAGCTGAGCCTGCGGATTCACCCATAATAGTAACACTATCCTTATCTCCTCCAAATGCATCAATATTTTGTTGAACCCATTTTAATGCTAAAGTTTGATCTTTGAGTCCATAATTTCCAAGTGCCTCTTCATCTTGTGTACTTAAAAATCCTAGACAAACAAGGATAAGTATTTGCATTCTTGTAAAAATTACTTTTGAGTAAATCAAATCTGTTTAAAATATGCATACATACTAACCTAACAATCCTAATCTGTAATTAATAGTTACAAGCACAATATCTTCATCAACAAAATAACTTCCGCCATAAGTATCTCCTGAGCCAAAACTAAAACCACCTCCATGAATAAAGACAACAACTTTCCGTTTCTGATTATCTGCCTTGAATAAAAATAAAATAAAATTTCATCAGCTCTTCTTCTTAATGTGAATGCAAAAATGTAAATTTTACTTTAGGTGTATAAATATTCAGATACAAACAATCTTCTTTGCCCATAAATGTTCCAGCAACACCAAATATTTGTTGGACACAGTTTGGACCAAAATCAATTGCATTTTCAACTTCTTCAGATTTAGATTCTTCCAGCACAGAGTCCTAAAAACGTTAAAACAATTAAATCAGAGCTAATCATACTAGACTGGACATCAAAATCATTACTTACTTCAAAGCGACCAGGAACAATACCATAGCGGATTCCTTGATATGCTTCATATTCTAGTCCATTACGAGATAGCAAAGTTTTTCCTATGTATTTTCCACTTTGACAACTAGCAAATGGTTCTGACTTCACGCTGTCAAATTGTTCGAAAAAACTTGTACAAAGTAGTAAGAACACTATCCTAAAATTTTCTAGAATCCCCATGATTGATTCTACTTGGAGTTTCAAACCACTAGTAGTTGTAGTTTATCAATAGTTTTACTTTTTCATGCATGATTCTCAAGTACTAAAGCATAGAAGTAATCATTGTCCTTGAATTTTTCTTGTTTTAGTTTTCCTTATGAGCCAGGTTATGTAATCGGATGATTGAAATTGTATGGAGAATGTGCTTGTTGCATTAATTATTAGGCCAGTCCAGTCCATAACTGGTCCTGGACGTTTGTTATAATGGAATTAATCCTTATGCAATCCAAGAAGTAAGAAAAAATCAGCGTCAAATCTAACCCATTATTATCCTGCACCTCACTTTACATTGCATTAAATTTTTATATCTTAAGCTGGATTAGTTCAGATGACTATGCACTATTACATTTAAAGGAAAAGATGAGCATAAGTTAGGACATTGGTAAAGTATGGATGAACATGAAGTAATTAATGACATGGATAGGATGAATGCGGTGAACTGGACCCAGAAAATTTGCTTCAGTCCTCCTTTGAGATTGTCATAAATTTTACCTGAAACTTAACTTTTGTTTTGTCATGTTTTCATGTTCATAATCATAAACTTAGATTTATTTTTTCTTACATAAATAAGCTGTATACGAATTGAAAGAATGATTTTATGAGTATATATTAATTCTGGAGACGAGCATCATTCCATTGAACTAGCAAACATTTCTTGTTTAGCTATCGAAATAAATAGATTGAGTTGAATTATTATTATATCACTTTGAACCATGGACTCATTGAATTTGATAAGACTCATGTGAATCTCGTATTATTGTAAATGAATCGATAATTTTTCCATCCTATATACATAAAAGGTATAAAATTTAATTAATTATGTCTAAATTCGATGTTCTTTAGTTGTACTGTAATTAAGATTTTGCTGTGTTTACATACCTGCTCATCTGAAACTTGATCCCATTGGAGATGGGTTTTATTTATTGCTTTGAGACGACTGTAGCCGTAGTCTGTACTTCGAAACGCTGTAAATGCTGGCATATCTTTTGTAAAATAACTATGCTTTTCCTTGCATCCCTATATAGCATACAAATCTTATCATTCATCGCTTACGCCAAATTAGTTGAAAAATTAGAAACTTACAGCAGATCCAGTTGTTACATGTACAATTCCTTTAGGATTCTTGTAAGGATCGCTAGATGAACCGTTTAAAACTGTGTAATTATAAACAGGCCACATCCGCTCATATGCATGTTCATGAGCCCATATAGACAAATCTACACCATTCTTCATTAGAATATCTTCTAATCCAAACCTTAAACACAAACAAACCAATTGATTCTTTGCTGTTAATCTCTTATAAATTGCATGATTTTGATTAATTTACATACATATGGAGAACTGGAATTCCAACGCGGACTAATGTATTATGTCTAATACAATCATCCGTGTAATTATTGGAACAGTACATTGGCCTATGACCATAAGTAATAATCCATGGTCGAATTAAACGATTTTCTGGTTTATTGGCTTCCTGAAAGTAAATAATATAATATTCTGCATTTGTGTAATCCTAATCGTAACCTGATTAAAATTTTTATACCTCAAGATCCTTTTTCAGCCATTCATATTGCGTAACAATTGGTTTAAGTCCATATTGTAAGTAGTAGTAAACTTCTGTAGAAAAGCTAACAAAATGAATTGGTCCCATATTCCAACTATACATCAGTGACTCATGATGGCCAGGCATTGTAAAACGATTTTTATAATGTGAAAAGTTTCTACGATGCTCATGATTTCCAGGACATGTCATATATGGAAAATTTCCGGCAATTGGTTCAATTTGTTCCATAAAAGCATCGCCCACCAGTCCATCGTTCTGAAATTGAAAATAATATGAATACTATTCACCCTGAAAATCTTCTGTTAACTCATTACGCTGTCTAGATCATAAGCAAAATCTCCATTGTGAATTACGGCATCAAATTTTCCAAGTCCACCATCTTCTTGGATTCGTGTTAGAGACTGGGCGTTTTCGTTCCCCAGATCTCCATATATAACTAGTCGCGGTGACCAGTTTGTGCCAGGCTTCATTGCTTGGAATCTAAAAGTATCCGACCATCCCAAACTACTTCCGCAATGATAACCTGAAAAACACAAAACAAGAGGAAATAAGCTCGGACTTCTTTCTATAGTAGTTGAATTCTCAAAACAATTGATTTATTTTTACTGTAATATTCTCCAGGTGTAAGCCCTTCCAACAAAACCCGGTGAATGTATTGTTTTACTCCTCGCGTTGGATTAATCACGAATAGTGTTGCATTTCCAGTTGTTCTGTATTGATCAAGTGTAGTTTGTCCATATTCTACAATTGATTCAGGAGTTTGGTCAAATGTTACCCATGTAATAAACATTTGAGTTGTTGGATAATCTATTGAAATGAATGACGAAATGCAAAATAGCAAAACTTTTGGTAAAATTGATCGGTTAATGAAAATGTTGAACTGAATTTCCTTACGTCCATAAGAAATATGTACATGCCTCGGAGAGTATAAAACTTGTTCATGATAATTTTTAATAATTGATAGATTGCCTTCTACAAAATTTTTAGTTAAGAGTAAGAAAACAGTTAACAAAAGAATTGTTAACTTTGAAATAGACATTGTGACAAAATATTATTGAACAAACTATTACGACTTATTCAAGTTGAAGGAAAATTTATATTTAAGTGTTCTGCTGTTTAGTTCAAAATTAATACTGTCAACTGTTGTTTGTAGTTACATATAAGGAATACGAAGTAATAAATTGATACGAGATATGTTATATGTTGCATTAGTATATTTCTGCTTCATTTATCTGTAAGAAAGGACATCCAAGAGGTTATCTTTTAATATCCTTTATGTTTATGCTCTTATCAAGGTTTGTATTTCATATGTATGCTTATTTTTACTTCAACAACTTTAATGCTGAATGAATTAGCTAGGATTACTCATTCATAGTCACAATCACCATAAGCTTAGTTTTGTTGGAGGAATTTGGGGAATACATGAAGTATACGTAATATTAATAAGTAGTATATACGTAAATCATGCACGGGTAGGATTATCATTTTACACCGTGACCGTGCGTTTACCAACATAAATGGAAATGTTGATCCAGGGTTAGTCTGGACCGTGATAAATTGATAAATACCACTTTTTGGTCGAGTTTCTATGCATTTGTTGCTTTTACTTTTCATGGTGGCATGGTGGAGAAAGCAAAGTGAGAGATTACAAACATACATAGACAGCTTTGTTACATTTGGGGCCGTACAGATATCTGATAACCTCGTCATGTATTTTCTTGACCACCCCCACACCTTGGCTTGTGTGTGGGTGTTACTAAAATGACCTGGCGACCCAGCCCACTTTCTTGAAAATGTTGGTCCTACCCACCCATTTTGTCACGTCATATCCGTATTAACTCCCAGCTGAACTAAAAGTCGATGTTAAACTTCCAACTCCATAACTTTCTCTAGTCGTAGTCATTACATTAGTTCTTCATAATAATAAAAAATAAACCAATTGATATTGATACTGTTGAAGTCCTTCACAGTTGACAACATGGAAAATTCTTCATCATCTTCTGGATCTGGGGACTCCACTGGGGAAAGCTATGGTCCACAAGTAGCTAAACGTCCACGAATTAGAAAACAATCCCCAGGCTCATCAAATTCTGAATCTGAAACAGCTGGAGCTAGAGTTCCAGAAGAAAAAGTTGAAAATGTATTAAAATGGCATTTATCAAGGTTTACTAAAATTATGGAGACAGTTCCAGGTTCAATTCGGAAAGTTGTCAAGTGTTATCAATCCCCTAAAATGGATTTTCAGGATCTTAAATGGTATGATTATTGTACCAGTCTACTGATTATGATTAATTCTCGAACTTTAAATTGTGAATGAGCTGTCTCAATTTAATTACTCGATTCCATTTCCCTTTCCAGGTACATTGAAATTCACCCAATTCGGTACGAAGTCTCCCACACCGAACCCCGTCCAACCATCAATGTAAATCAATCTAAATCCATGCATCTTTGTGTCCTTTATGTCCAAAATCCAAGTGAAGATACAAAATATGAAATATCAACATGGTTAACAATTTCAACAAAATCCAATTCCTCTGGTGCCAAAGAAATGAAAGATAAAGTTGAGCTTGGGGATCAATTATCAATCCTACCTGGACAAGCTGTTGAAGCACTTCATTGGCATGAGGAAGAAAACTCACTCTTTTGTCCAGAAGAATCAATTCTCAAGTGTCATGGATGGATTAAAGCAACAATTACAATACTATTTCCCTATGATGCAGCCCAAGGTGGAAAGTTTACAAAGAAATCACAGAAGCTTTTGGATAAAATGGAGGATATGGCTAAAGGAATTGAATTTTTCAATCAATGGACATCAACTTCAAATCAGGACAATAAGAGTGTTAATGGGCCAAAGGAAGATTTTTGGATTGAAGGGTCGGATGGTGCAAAGAAGATTGGTTTTCATAAATGTGTATTGCAGCGTAAGTGAAAGGCGTTAAAAATCAAGGAACAGAATTTTTGACAAAAAAATTTCATTTCAATTTTTAGTTCGTGGAGGTGATGTTCTCAATGCTCTTCTTACAACCGAAATGAAAGAATCACGTTCTGGACTCATGAAAATGGGAAATTATGATGAAGATATTATCCGTGGATTCCGAAGTTACCTCTACTTTGGTACAATTCCAACACTTTCCAAATATCCCGTGGAATTCTTCGAGTTTGGTGCACAATATGAATTAGACATACTGAAAGATCTTGCTGAGTTAGAATGTTGTAAGCAATTGGATCCAAAGGACTTACAAGAAGTGTTTCGTATTGCTAAACTATATAAAACCAAATATCTCAAAGATGAAATTATTAATGTGCTTGAAAAGTAAGTGGAAGCATTGAACATTTCAGTTGCAAATTAACAAACATGCTAAATTGTTTGAATTTTGTAAAAACTTGCAGGGATCCATCAAAAATGAAGAAAATAATTCGAAAGAATTTTGAGTATCTTAAAGAAATGTGAATTTATGAATGAACAAGAGGTAATCGTAATGGAGGAAAATGCTTGGATTTTATTTATTATTAGTTTTAACATTTA
>JAQGCY010001420.1:0-10737 GCA_034700645.1 Xenylla mediterranea
GGAGCTTGTAAGATTTTTCCAGATGACACTCCATTTAATTTAAACGCATAAAATCCATGACCTTTTCCATTTGTAGGGTCAAATTCTGATACTACAGCAAATGCCTCTGACCCTTCATACACATTACGAAGAAAGAAATTTAGTTTTTCAAACTTTTGAACATCTTGAACACTGAAGTTTCGGTTGACGATGAGTTTGTGAAATAACTCCTCAGCTCTTTCGATTTCGGTTGTGGATGGATGTTCATAAACAGTTTCATCGATGTAGGAATCTAACAATAATGTTCCCAAACTTCCTTCAGTTTTATGATGGTGCACTATGAAAAAGATGTTACAAATGTAAACATATCTTTTCACCAAAATAGTTGGGTGAATCTATTTCACAACATAATATCGATACCTGCAACAATTCCACCTGATATCGAAACGACGTTACTTGCGGAGAAATTAATGAACAACATAAGCACGACGTATTCTAGTAATCGGGACTGAGAGTATTTAAGTTTTTCCATTTCAAAAACTAGTAAAATCAGCTTGGGCTTCTGTGATTCTACGTTATTAAACCAAAGAAAGAGTCAAATAGCGACTGAAAGCTTTAAATTAAATTAAGCTGCAATATTTTATATTGCACTCTATGCCTAATGAAGATTAATAAAGCAGCTAGCTGTAGCTTTTAGATTTATGATAAATCTCTAAAAGTATCATTCAAGTAGCATCGAGTAAAATGTTTTCAATGAAAAGTATAAGGATCAAGTAAAACGTAATCAAGATAAGCAGAAATAATTTATCACAATAAACATGTCCGTTTTATTTTTTGTTGGGTATAAAAATTTAAAGTTTAGTATAAAAATTGTACACAATAAATTAAGTGTTTTGTCCGCTACGCCACCTCGACCTCAGTGTAGGTTTATCCGCTAAATGTGGGGCTACAGTTATTTCCTGTACATGATACCCCTCCACCGATTGGTCCATTAACACAAGCTCCTAAAACAAGTGTTCCTTGGCAAGGATTACACTTACATCTTTTTGTGTACCTCCAGCGATACCATCGACGCTCACATTTTCCAGCTTTTGGTTGACATTGTTTTGAACAAGTTTCAGAATCACAATCAGCTTTAATGAAACAAAAATTACAATAAGTAAAGTAATATAAAAATCACGTATGGAAAATGAATTTTAACTTGATTTTTCTTACCTAATATTTCCAGTAGTAGAAATGATATTACCAGAGAAATTAGTAAAAAGTGTGTTTTCGAAGGCATGATGTAAAGTTGGTGAAAGGTGGTTGAATTTCAAAGTTGATCTGTCTAGCACTTCCCAATGGAATGTTATGATGTTATCAGATCAAGTGGATGAACATTTTATACCTGAATTTAAGTGGCTTTAGAAATGCTATCCAATGATTTTGATTACATTAGAATACTGTATGCAGGCCATTTGTTTGTAATTCATGATATTTTGTATTTAATAAAACCGTTTAGCAGATTCATATTAAATCCACCTAATTCCAGTTAACTAAATAAGGAACGACATATGAAATTGCAAATCCGACAAACAGTATCTAGTTTAAATAAAATACACAAAAATGATATAATCATCAATAAACCTAAAATACAATGTAAAACTACATTCATCTAGATCACGGTACTACACTACAATACATTGTAGGAAAGTTTTCATTAAATAATTTATTAGTATAGTTATAATTCTATTCAAATTTAAAGTACAGTAGGTGAGCACGAGAATCAAGTATAATTGAACAATATGAAACCAAACTTCTATTATGCTTTTGCACAGATCCGACTACACAATTAACTTAGTTTTAAGCATTTTATTTAATTTCATGCAATTAATATATTCAGATGCGTATGATGAGATTTATGCCGTGGAATAATTCCAATGTGATAGATCAAAATGTATTTATGATGATGAATTTAAATGATAAAATTGTCAGTCAAATCCAGAGTCAACAGTAGCTATTAGTAAATAAGTTAAATATTAGCTGGACAGAAATGACGAGTTGGTGCCAATCAAATTTCATTTCCAATTTCCTTCATAGTAATTTCCAATCCTTTGATGATTAATTAAATTATAATATTATAATTTTGATATGGAAAGCTTCGGGAAATTTCTTCCTCCTTCATAACACTTTGACTTTACAATAAACTCTTGAAAAAAAGCATCATCGATTACTACCTTAAAATAATAATTCATTTGGCAAAGTATAAATGATTTTAAAAACAATGCAGATTTACTCCTTGATATTAAATTTAGATTGGCATGCTCTGTCCGAATGAAGAGAAAATGTTTTAGAGAAAGCACCAAGCAGCAGAAAGTCCTCAGCAAGCTTCAAACGCCCTTAGTGTTTTCATATTATGATTTATGACTTAATATTTTTTTTAGCTTCTCAAGAAACCCTTCAAACAATTAATTAACAAAATACTTTACTCTTTCTATACAAAACGCTCTCGTACAGCAATTAATGCAAAGCATAAAAAAACGATGTCAATGAAATCAATTGCATATTAGTGGAGTACTATTTAGTTAATTTAAAAGTTTGGTCCAATCCAAAGCACAAAGAATTCATAATTCATGTTTTTAAACATCGATTTAATCCAAATTATTATAATTTTGGAGCTTTGGAAAATGTATAAAATAAAATAAAATTAAATATGAAACAAAAAGAAATGTTCTTCGAGTTCGAGCTCTCCGCTGTTTCAAGAATTTCTGCTGTAGCTGGCTGAGAACTTTTTGAGACTTTGGTACTGTTGGTTAGCCGTCAACCAACTTCAAATCCGGGCTCTGAAATTCTGAGTTTTCTGAGCTCAAATCAAACCAAATTTAACACAAAAAAAAAACAGGTGGACTGACGTGACAAGGGACGGACAGTTGGGCACTGGACACTGGAGGTAGACAGTGACATTTGACCCAAACACAACCAGGATGTCAATCGTCAATGACAACGACTATGATTAATGTGAGTTAATAGTTAAGATGGGCAATAGAATAGCAACCATTTGACACATTGTTTTTCTTTTCGTTACTTTAAAGGTCAAGGGTGGCAATAGCATATTAGACAGAATAAACAAGGGCACGATACACGTATCATTTACAGCCTTCTAATCTAAAGGATATATCAACTGCTGCTGTGATTGGGTTGGGGCAAAGGTTTCCTCAGCTTAACCTCTACATAACCCTTGATTTCTGATTCTGGTCAGAACACAAACAAACAACCAATCAAAATGAGTGCTGGGGCTGCTGGAACCAAACCAATGGGATTTGGACTGGAGGAAATTGGGATTCCAGGAAGTTCCTACTTGCATGAAGCCCTTACTAATTGTTCAGATCCAATGAAACAAATTGAGGAGTTCCAAGTAAGTCAAAGGCAAACAATATTCATAATCAGCAAATTGATCTATATGTATATGTCCAAAATTAATTTGTTTTTTAGTCGGAAAATGAAATTTTACTACCCTCATTAAGACCAATGTTACCCCTCTTGGATCTTCACGGTACCCGGAGATTGGACTTCCATGTTTCTGTTATGGAGGTAAAATGAATTGAACTGTAATGTGTAATTTTAGTACTTTAATCATTTTGATTCTCTAGGAATTAAGGTCGACTCTGATCAAAAAGTTGGATGAAATTGGTAGCAAAGAACCCAAGGAAAAGGATAAATTACTAACTGAGTTATTAGCCAAAAGTTTTCCTGTTATTAAAATACCAGAATTAAGGCCTGTGGTAAGAATTAAGAAATTCCATTGTCAATTACAGTCTTTTACAGTTACATATTCATTTTTGTTTAGGTTCTTGCAATTTTAAGAAACATGTCCAAAATTGCGGATAAGTATTTAGAAGTTATACATAAGGACAAGGATTTATATGAGGCTGCCGATACAGAAATTAAACAACAAATATGGAAAGATAACCAAGGAATGTTTGGAGATCAAGTTGGTCCGGTTTTTACAGCTTATATTAGACATAAAGAAAAAATATTGTATGATTATGAAAACACCACAAATTTATTTTTTTCTACAACTCCAAAGGTTAAATACCAGATAAACCTAAATGCAACTTGTTATCAACATATATTTCAACTGCTTTTGTTTAATTTTAGGCAAGGAGACAAGATGAACTCATTCAAAAACTTGCACGTATGGTTGGAAAGAATTTAAAGCTTTATGATATGACCCTTCAGTTTTTGAGGACGTTGTTCATTAGAACTAGAAATGTTCATTACTGTACTCTAAGATCCGAGTTACTCATGACCCTTCATGATCTTGAAATTCAAGTATGTTTCCTTTAATACTTCTAGTACTGATGAAATATATAGGCTTATAGCTTTTTCTACTTCTTTTTAGGATGTAGTTTCTGTGGATCCGTGTCATAAATTTACTTGGTGTCTGGATGCTTGTATACGTGAAAAAAATCTTGATCTCAAACGATCTCGTGAACTGCAAGGATTTTTAGATAGTATTAAACAAGGACAGGAAAAAGTACTTGGGGATTTGTCTATGATCCTCTGCGACCCATTTGCCATTAACTTTCTTGCAACTGCAGCAATGAAAATTCTTAATGTAAGTTTTAAATAACAACATACTCTATGCCTTGCTTAATTGCGTAATTAAATTTTCGAATTAATTTCTTATAGACTGTTATGAATAATGAGATATTCCCTCGTGAAAACCCAATATTGGTTTTAATACTTCGAATGTTGTCTCTTGGACTTAGTGGCTGGGATATGATCCATGCACAAAATTTCAAAGAGCCTAAACTAGACCCACAAGTAGTCACTAAATTCCTACCTGCCCTAATTTCTCTAATGGTAGATGATCAAGTCAGAACTCTGAACGCGAAATTACCACCTGATGAAAGAGAGTCTGCTATTACAATAATTGAACATTCTGGTAGGTTAAATTGGTTCAGAAAAGTCTCACTTATAGATATTCTTATTGTTTGATTAACGAAAATCTTTGGTAATAGGTCCACCTCCAGATGCATTTCAGGCATACTTGGGTGATTCCTCAGTTGCAGCTACAATTGCAATGTACTATTGTCTAAGTTTGGTGAGGGCAAAGGATAAAGTTGGGGTTGTGCGGGTTTTGGGTTTCTTGGCTGGCACTCATAAATACCGTGGGTACGACGATCCTTATCTTCATACATTGGTATGTATTTATTTGCTAAATTAAGTATCCAATGCGTTATTGAATTTTCAATCACTACAAGGTTTCCTGCCTCATTGGAATGGGAGATGAGTTTGCATCAGAAGACTTTTCTACAGTTGTGTTTGATGAATTTCTTTGTGTTGGATTACCACAAGAAAATGTCACTCGTCACCTCATCAGACTTGTTTACAATGTTTTTGATAAACTGACTTCCTCCCGATTAGAAAGTATAATGAAAACATTGGAACCTGTTTCGCATCAAACTGAAGCCCTACAAGTAGCATTTGCTGCACTGGAAGAAAAAATTAACTCAAGCATGGAAGTGGACGCTGAAGGCGATTCAACAACATCTTCAGAAGCTGGGACAAGTAGCACTACTGGTGAACCTGCAACTGGTTCTTCAACCCCGATGGGTTCAAGTACACCGTATTCTTATGGAGCTGGATATACAAAGAATTAATTCAACGTAAGTCGAGTTGGTTTCGGTGAATTGAATGCCGTAGTTTATTGACAATTTAACATCGATATTTCATTTTTGATTATAGAATTCTATTAACTACTAAATATGACGCATAATTTTATTGAAAGGTTTTTTTTATAAATTAAGGATAGAAATAATAAGGATATCGAAACAAGATGTCACTCAGGAATTTCCAATTACTATTAGTAGCAAAGTATTTATTTAGTTTGTGGAATATTTCTTTCCCTGAGTGTGAGTATGAGTGTGACTCTTCTGGTTTACAAGTCCATTGCACTAAAAAACTTATTACTTACCTATCTTTCCTCTACCTACTCAACTTTATTTGATCTTTTATATTACAAACTATTCTATTGTATTTGTACAAAAATCTTTATGTAGGAATAGGGACAGAACAAAACTACAACACCACAGACAGAGACCAAAAGATCCATTCCAATTCCAAATCCCTCTATGTCTAAATAGTAATAATATTAAACCCACAAAACTTTTACTTCTCTTTTTTGGTCGTATGATTTCTATACATTTAATTCAATCCAAAAGTTTAAATTACTTTACTATTACTACTATTATTTTTTTACCATTTTTATCTGTCAACGTCAAATAGTAGTAGAAACAAATGAGTAAACTTTTTATTTTTTACCTGCAGTCGAAATTGCGATTTGGAAAAAATACACCTACTACTACAATTACCTAGATTGTAATAAAATAAATAAAATAAATAATTTGTCCTACATTTCTATGAAAGGAAATTAAATTTTTTGGGAATACGAAAAGATTTCCATGGAGAAACACATCAGTTTTCACATTTTAGAGCAAAAACTAAAGTTTTAATCAAAAATCTTTTGCAATAAACCAATATTGATAATAATCTAATTTAAGACTTTTAAGTGATACTTCCAAATGATGAGGAAAATAATATCCTCATCCTCTTCAACCACAACCTCTCATCAACCAATTTCCTCAGGTACCTCAAGTGGTAATCCCCCTGAACCAATTCCACCTTCCTCCGCAACAACCAACCCTTTTCTGGGGAAAACAATTACATTTCCAAATGCTACAAATGGATCCAAAGAATCTGAAAAACCTAGTAGTAAAAATACTACTTCTGTCACAATTGACGAAATTATAGCTGAAGGTGGATTTGGGATTGTTTTTCTTGCTAAATCGAATAATAATACTAAATATGCTCTAAAAAGAATTCTTGTTAATAACCAACATGACTTAAATGTTGCAATGAGAGAGATTCAATTTATGGTAAGGAATGAAATCAGTTAAATATTTATTTGCAGTTTTAAATAATCTTTAACTTTGTATTATTTCAGACTCAACTGGATCATCCTAACTTGCTCCATTGCACGAATTATTCTGTGAATCAACTTACACCCGATGTAACAGAAATCCTTATGTTAACCCCTTTCATCAAAAATACTTTACTATCAATTTTAAATGCTAAACTATCCGCTAAATCTCATTTAACTGAAACCGAGATTTATCGTATTTTAATTGATATAACTTCTGGTGTTTCGAGACTCCATCAATGTACTACGCCTGTAATCCATCGAGATCTCAAAATTGAAAATATATTAGAAGAGAATGGGAGATACGTTTTATGTGATTTTGGCTCAGCTACTGGGAAAATATGGGATCCAGAAAAACATTCCATTACTACAATTAACGAAGAATTAGAAAAATATACTACACTGGCTTATAGGGCCCCAGAAATGATTGATATTTATAGTGGGAGGGGACCTATAACAACGAAATCTGATATTTGGGCACTTGGAATATTGCTTTACAAGGTATGGAAGTCGAAGTTATGAGAAATAAGGAAGTTATTAAAAGCTTTGGATTCTATTTTTCAGGTTTGTTTTTACACAACACCATTTGGAGATTCGATATTGGCCATACAATCGGCAAATCTCCAATTTCCACCAACCTCCCCATTTCCTCCACATATTCATGCTCTAATCAAATACTTATTAACCCCAGATCAATATGCAAGGCCAGACATATATCAAGTATCTGTTTTACTCCATCAACTAAATGGAACTAAAAACCCAATTCAAAATATTAACAACGTTCCTGAACCTCCCACCATCATTGAACTCATCGAAGTCCTAAATAATAAACAGGAATCAATTCCTGCAGCCACTAAATCAACAACACCAAATTTGCAACAGCAACAACAGTTGTTGGAAACGAGTGTTACGCCGAGGCAAAGGCCTAAGGGCAATATTGCTAATGTGATGACTACAAATAATTCAAATAGTAATAATCCAATCGTTGTACCTGTTATACCTGGTCCGCCAAAGAGTCCTAAACCTACAGCAATTCCAAACCCAAACTCATTAACAGTCAGTAGTAGCCCAACTAAGCAACAACATCGAAGAAATGTTTCTGATTCCAGTGCGGCAGCAGCAGCCATGACTGCAGCTATTGGGGCCCAAATGAATAATGTTCCTGGAACAGGGAGCAAAGATTCAATTGGAGACAAGTAAACTTACCAGCATAGTTTTTTCAAAACTATAATGAACACAAGCTTAAATACAATTCTTTTTCTTCTAGATCGGCACCTTCTTCAAACCTTCAAGTAACAGCAACTACAGTTCATTCTGTATCCTCAGATAACATATCATCATTGAATAAAAAATCTCAAGACTTTGGAACCGTTGCTCCTTCATGGAATCCCTTTGATTATAGTCATACAACTCAACCAATTACACAAGGGAATAATCCAACTCCGCCTGGTTCTGGCGTCCCAGAAGAATTCTCTTCTACTGAACCCTCTCAAACGTTTTTGGCAGAAGATAATAGCAATATTTGTGGATTTGATGAAGATCCATTTGAAAACGCACCATTTGGTATGTTAAAATTAAGTAGTACTAGTACTAATGAGAATTCCACTTCTGAAAAAGACAGCAAAGCCAATCAAGAAGAATGAGCTAACATTTACATTTTCTTATTGACATTCCATTCATGAGCAATTTTAATGCTTTTTCTTCTGCATACTGTCAGTTTTATACTATTGCAACCAAAATGGCCTCGGTGTGACATGAAGCTTAATTTCTGATTACCGCTTTCGCGAACTACTACTTCAACTTCAAAGTTCAAGCCAAAAAAATTACCCATTCGATTGCTTTTATTTCTTTTTTATGTAGCAAGTTTTTTTTTTACTTTTATTTTATTATTTTTGTGTTTTGATATTATTAGATTTAATTCCACCAACCTCATCCTCTGCTTCCTTGGATTTATTTGGCCTTGCCCCATTTCAAAATAATCCATTTTTAGTTGGAAATTTTCAAGCCACAACAGACACAAGCCTTATTACAGATTCAACAATCAATAACAGTATTATCAACAATGAGTTAGCTAATAATAATGATGGAGTGAAATTAAAACTTAAGAAAAAGAAAAGAATCGGTGTTACAAATCTTAGCTTTGAAGATTAAACTTAAATAAGCATATAATAAATCGTTACTCCATAATATGATTATTATTAGTTTAATTTATTATTAATCATCCATTCATTCCATAAAAATAAAGGAAAAGGATAATAAAATATTGATTTAAAAAATTGAGATCCATTAGTCCATATATTCGTATTCATTTTACACATTTATATGTGGAATGTAAGTAAGTAATTACTACGACTAGAGCTTATGGTGATAATAATGTGCTGCTGAGGTTGGAGACGTAATACTCGAGATAGGTCTAGGAATTTTAGAACCAGTTAAATTACTTCCACCCACAGCACCAATTGGACTCCGTATATTTCCACCATTGGGACTTTTCTGAGTCTGTGTCTCGTTTTCTCCAGGAGTTGTACTTGCCAATAGTTCCCATTTCATTTGCAACTTTTTAAAGTTGCCAAGATCTTTAGAATCTTTAGTATTACAAGCGAGGGTTTTAGGTCGGTTGACAGCAGCTGCGGCCGCAGCAGCTACAGCAGCATATTTGTTAATTCTATTGTTGCTACTCTTCTGTTGCTCATTATGAATATTTAAACTTGTTTTAGATTTTGGAAATGGATTTCCAGAATTTCCAGCTCCTGTTTTACCATTCATTGCTCCAGACGTTGTTTTAGGCCGTTCATCACTAATAGATCTTTTCATTGTAGAATTAATTGTTCCAGATCGGTTGTGCATCCCATTAGCCCTCTTCACACGTATATTATTGTTTATCATTTTCTTACTATTCTTTTCTAAATTGGATAATTTTTTCTCATCAATTTTGTTTAGGTTCCAATGTAATATTTTAGCATCGTGAAATATATCCAATTCAAAATGAATTGAATTTAGGGAAGATATATGAGTCAACAAATTATCAAACTGGGTTCTTGTCGTTGTATTACATAAATACAAAAATCCAGTCCTTTCATAATGAGTACGAAGTAACAAATCTTTGGAACGGAGGTAATATAACCAAGATGGTAAAGAAGCGAGACTGCAAAAAATACACGAAGTTATTCTACTACAAATGAACTATATCAATAATAAATTATAAATATTTACTTTAACAGTCCCGTAATAAATGAACTAAACTTCATTGGTCCATCTGCCAGTAATTCCTCGCTATTGATTCGCATGATTAGCTCATTTAACGTTTGCGATGTGGGACCTAAACAATTCAAATCTTATTGCAAAATATGAAGTCACTAATGTTTTTCTAATTAAACTAACCATATTGTACACTGGCTTCAACAACTCTCCACACAGTATTCGGTATTTTACCAAATATTGTATCAAGAAAAGGGCATAACCCATCGCTTAGCAATTCATAAAGCGTTGGGCATAGGTGATCATGAATAATTTTTCCAATTGATGTTGAGGAAGAAACAATTGGAGATGTTAAAGATGATGCTTTTTTATGAAATTTCTTCAGCACTGATGTAATTGAGTCAATGAGAACTATAATACAGAAAAATTTAAATGTAAACTATTACAAAATGATTAAAAAATTCAGACTTACTTTGCTTTTCTTCTAATAAAATTTCCGTATTCCGCATTGCCGATGATGTAGAACTTAAAATTGTGCTTGCTGTGCTCATCCTGCTAGGTGTATTGTAATGTGGGATCTTTTCCCTAAAACTAAA
>JAQGCY010001421.1:0-10729 GCA_034700645.1 Xenylla mediterranea
TAGATAGATAGTTGGAGAAAATCTGTAGATGTATCAGCGATCCTAGATCCCAAATGTTATATGCTATGCTATCCTCCTTCAAATATGAATTATCCAAGAATATCTACCTTGGGTTTTGATAAATAGACAAAAACCTCATGTATGTACATACAGTTACAGTTACTTTCTTCCAAGGTAAAAGCTTGTAATATTTTACCACAGACAGACACAGAGAATTGTTAGATAGAAGAAGTATGTATGTAGCTCAAATTTTAGTATTGAATGACAAGGATGCATGAATGATTTTGACTGTTATGCAATATAATGTAATATTAGGATAACCTCGACTCGACTCGTTCTTCGTTTCTATTACAAAATACAAACAACTCATTGAGTTAGAAAGTATAAAGATTGAAAATTTCTTTATACTTAGCCTCAAGGACTGCTTTTTAGAATAAAGTAAAGTAAGTAAAATCAACTTTTCTTTTTTTTCCCTCCTTACATAGGTATCTTCCTATCTATGAATCTATTTTTTCTCTACTTTTTTCTTGAGAACCATTGGGGAAACATCCAACAGAAATGCCTTAAGGTACTCAGATGATGATAGTCAAGAAAAAGTAAATTTGTATAGTGTTTTTTAAAGTTATAATGAAATGAATGGATATGGACATGGAGAAACGACGACAAGAGTGAATATTTGGTTTGTCTTGAGTTTGAGCCCTTAAGATACATTTTTATATTTGGTGACATTTTTGTATTTTAAGTTCACAAAGGTTTTAAGAAATGTTACTGTTATTTACCTATAAAAAGAGTAAAGAAAATGTTTTTTCATAATGTCAAAAGACTGACTTTTGTGTATAATTAAAAAGAATCGTTATTACTTTCTGTGTATATCAACTTTTTGCATCAAAGGAAATTAAATGTGAATATACAAAACTACAAGAGTACATTACATCTACATGTACATGTATATGTTTAATGCGTAAAATTTTAGTAAGTTTTAGCACTCCTATAATTGACATTACTTAAAACCAAGCTGGCTCAACTTTCTACTTACTTACTCCAGAAGAAAAAGCTGACTGTGCATGTATAGTATTAGTAACTTAAGCCATAATATCATATAAGAAGCTGCACTGTGAGTACTATGACTGTGACTGTTGTTTACTACTAATACCATGTATATAATTGTTAAACATTTTTTCTCATCTTGTTTTGTATATGCTCATAAAAAGGAAAAGCTAATTTCTTTTGGGGGTTTCCTTAATGGGACTTATTTTGCATAATGTCCTGTTTCACATAAGCATTTACTCCATATAACTATAACACATTATTCCAATTGTTTCTTTTTCAATTTAAGATTGTGAAAGTAATGTATTAAAGTTATACAAAGAAAAGAGCACTTTATAATAAAATTATGTGCAAGGGAAAATTTAAAAAAAAATAATTTCACAAATACACATACAAATTGTTTTCTTTAACCACATTCTAAATTGAGCTATTTCAATCAATGACAATTCACAATTGAATAGAATACATACATACGCATTTTACAAATGATTTTCATTAGATTTGATATACAACTTTATGAGCTTTTTCCTGAAAGATTTAAGGAATATTGCCAGTAAACACGAAAGCTTCTTTGTACATGTACAAGTACAAACAAAAAGTTATCGTGATAAGGAACTATGAAAAATGCAATGCAATGGTCCTACTGAACTTTCACTGACGTAATTTCTACACAGTCAGTAGTATCTCAATTTTTCTTTAGTTATATCATTTTGCTCCTCCTGATGTCTATTTTAACTGCACTGTCTGTAAATAAATATAGTACAACATAACATAACACTTGCACACAAGCAAGCAGTAATGTACCATAACTACTACTTAGTACTGCAGTGTAGTGTAATGTAGGAAACGACTCAGGCGGAGTTATGTGTACAAAGTTTCTATAGATACAATTTTTTGAAAGTGAAAGTTCGCTTTCACTTTTTTCCTCTTCTACGACTATGACCTGGGATGTACATATTCACCATTTTTTTACGCAACTATAAAAAGATTGCATTACTTCTTTTTTCAGAATATACTTTTCTCCTACAGCTATAGAGCTACTACGATATAACCCAACTACTAACAAACATAAATATGTCTATTATACATTACCATAAATTACTTTTGGGAAAAGCAAAAGTAAATAGTCTTTTTTCCCCATATCTCTGTATTCCAAACATACCATACATACATGTTTTTTTTCTCTCTCCATAATAGTTTAGTTCTTTTGTCTTTCAATTTCAGTAGGACAAAAGAGACACAGACAAAAAAGCATTGAAGTTTTTGTTTTTGAGTATATGCTCTATGTGACTATTTCCATCAAATTCATGTGCTCCTTTAGGTTTGACGCTTTTCACTTTGGTGAAAACACTTTTTACTGACTTTTTTACTTTGTTCAGCCAGTTATATAATATTTCTTTGAACTTTTTTGTATAACCTCAACTTCCTCCTATCCGTATCCATTTTTTTTTTCATTTCAAGTTTAGTTGTGGTTTAAAATTTTGTGTCCCCAGGTTTTATTTTCTCTTACTTTCAATTCCTACAATGTGTTTCACTTCTATGAAAAGTTTTTCATACGTATGTATAGTTAAAATGAATGAGCACAGATATATGTGTGCTTACGATTAGTACATACATTTTCAAATATCTTACTCCTCTTCTCAAGAGGTAAATGGAATGGGTCATTATGGCTCGTTAAGCCATTTAATCTTAATGAGATTTCCTTTATCTACCTACTTCCTCTAACTACTACTTTAACTTTCAAAGGTTCTTGTAAACTTTTCTCCCCCCACAAAATATTACTTTTACTTTAGTTCATGCAAGGCATACCTTTAAAAAATCAAATTATAATCTAATTTTTTGCACATGATTTGAAAATTCTTGTAACTTTATAAAATTCTTCTACTGACTGTAGCTGTACTGAATATTTTGTACGTAGTTTTGTTATGCGTGCCTTCCCCACAAGTTTGCTGCTATACTTAAATTGTAATTAATAGAATTTGAGCAGTATTACCACACAGAAGAGAGGAACTGAATGGCTTACGTTGTTAGGCCAGACAAAGTAATTCAATAAAAGTCATTTATAAAAAGCCCTTTTGCTGGATCTGTAACTTTGTGTTTTGTATCCAGAATGTGATTGTTTTGACAAGCCATAGTCTGATTTTAATCCATGAAGGAAAGCTTTTACTATTCCTTTTTTACTATAAAAGTTCAGATCTTTTAAGTTAGGTCTAGTTAGATGGGTTAAGTTCAAAGTTTGTAAAATATAAACTGCCTGTGCATGTACATTTACACAGCTTTAGATTTAGCCAAAAGTACATAGTGTACTGTAAATTTTCAACATTACTTGGTAGTTCTGGATAACGTTAACGCCAAACTACGTACGTATACGTAAACGCCAAACGGATAAGAAAAAATTTGTGTTGACGTAAGTTTTATACGTTTACCTATGAAAAGTATATGGAGTAAAAACTCTCTCTTTTACTTTAAAACTTTTCTCTTCTTTTTCTAAAGTTAAGTTTATTGGTCACGTAGTAAACATAAAGTGAATTGGGAGGATATGAATCCTTGTTCTTTCTTACTGAATATATATATTTGTCTATTTGGTATGTTTTGTACTGTAATTTTTATACATGTTCCTGTTTGTCCGTCAAACAATGTTGAATTAAATTCAACAACAACAACAATAACAAAAGTAATACAAAGGATCAGGCTTCTCTTTTTTGACATAAACTTTACATAAAGTTGACAGAGAAAGGAAAAATGAAAGTTATTTTTATTTCAACATACATACAGAATTACAGAGTTTGAGTATATTGTAGATTTATTTGTCACTCAAACAAGAAAGGCAAAACAAAATACTGAAACTGGACGATAGCCATGTCAAAAAATAAATTTTCTGACAACTTTATTCCTATCATTTCACAACATGTCAAAATCGTGCTCATTTCATAGTCAAAATATTTAAAGTAAACGGTTGTACTTTCTTTATTTGGATATTTGAACTACAGTCCTAGAGTGCAGTAAAAGTATTTTTGCTTTTCAAGAATTTATTTCATGAAAAATTTAATGAGAAAATCAACCTGCACGCTTTTGGGAAGACAGAAGAAAAAAAATATTATTACGACCACACCAAGATGCGTCTGGGAATACTATGTACCGTACCTATCTACTGTAATTTTTTTATATATAAAAATTTAGACTTGGTTTACGGTGAAAGTACGAGAAAGCCTCTTGTGCTCTTTGTATGTATGTGTGTTTGTTAGATTGCATCTTTGTCATAAAAATATATATTTTTTCCTTCTCTCTCTTCTTCCACAAACTTTTCTCACAAATATGCAAAAAAAACCTTATGGTGTTTTCTTCTACTAAAATCATAAAAAAAATTTCTTTTGAAGCAAAAAAAAAATAGTGAGTAAAATCGACCAAGAAAAAAAGCTAAGATTCAGAATGCATGGACGATTTGACGAGTGCAATCGATCGGAAACTAGAGGAGTTGTAACCATCATATCCATTTGTATCACGTTTTTTCTTTTCCCTTGTCTTCTTAAACAATTTTTTATTTTTTACTTTATCATACTCAAATATAAGGATAGAAGGACCAAACCAAACCAAGTTGAACATTTTTGCATTCTTTCTATCTACAAAAAATACCAAGCAAGCACGCAGAGTTATGGAGTGGGTTTATTTTAGGTTCTTATCTTCACTTTCAACAAGCTACTATTTGTCCTTCCGGACGAAAAAAAATAAGTGATGCAAAAGCTTTTAGAAAACTGAAATTTTTTACTAATAATCCAAATGGTGAATAAATCAATATTTAGTGGACTATGGAAATGTAAATAAGGCAATACTCATACTCATATAAACCCCATTTATTTCCGTACCAGTTATCAGCAATCCCTTAAATCTTTTTTCTTTTCCTTCTTTTCATTTCTTTGTATTGTATTGTATTGTACTCATATTGCAGGACAAGTTTGTGAATCCATTAGTAAAATTATGTATTGAAAAGTGAAAGTATTATTACTTTCTATAGATATAAACCTCTACAAAAAATAGATTTCCATTTGATTTGTATTGTGTCAACTGAACAATACAGTTGAATGAATGAATTCATGAATGTACAAATACAAAATAATGGAAATTTGATGTTGTGATGTGTGTGTCTAGTCTATTTTAGGTAATACTTTCAACAACTGGTTCATAGTTACGTTACTTACTCTTACAACTTCATTACAAATTTAAAGCTTATTTTTTTCAAAAGTAGATTTTGAAGGAGATTGACAATTTCAAGCATTAAATACTTCTTATTTTCTAGTAAAAAAAAAGAAATTGTGTTTACCGTATAATTGAATGACACAAAGGCTTTTCTCTGCCCAAGTAGTGTACAGTAAAGGATAATATTGTGTACTAAAACTATTTCCTGTACGAACTATGCTTGCTTACCATTACAATCTTATGTACAATAGTATTGTTGGAGATACGTACGTGAAGTAAACGAAGAAGGATAAATTGAATGAGGGATTTTTTTTTCTGTAAATAGGAAGAAAAGAAAGGAGTATTTTCCCGTTTTTTTTTTCTAGAAAAAGAGGAAAGAAAATTCTTAAGAAAGCAACTTCTTCTTGTTAGACTTTCCCTTCCCGAGGGAAACGGATTTTGTACGTTGAGTCTTGTATAAATAGGAAGTGGCTAGTTACTAAGTCTGTAAGTACGGCTGTAGGACGAATCCTTTCTTCAATGCGAAGCAAATCCATCCATAACCAATGTATCATTATAACAATACAATACCTCAACGGTATATTCATTAAATCGAAACAGAAATTTGGTCAGTCAGGAGCTTTATTAGCGTTAGACTTCTTTATATACCTTACGCGTTATTCAATACATTAGCAAAGTATAATCGCAGAAGAATATTGAAAATCTACTATAAAATACCGTAGCTCAACCATTGTGATCAAGTGATATGACTTTTAAATTACCTAAATATACGTTTTACCTAATGATAAAAATGTATTGTAAAGCAGCTAATACTATTTGCAAATAAAGTTGTAACATTGATTTGAGAAGATGAAAAGCATACTTTAGGAAAATCCGTTCATAATACAATATATCTTTAGTTCTAGTTCATCGTTCACAATCAAATAATAATGGATTTTTACCCCCTTATCCTTAACTTTAAGTATATTTATTATTTTCTCTTTTTTGGTGAAAGTTTGAGAGAGAAAGTTCTACAACAGCACAACAAAAGATTGAGGTGTGGTGATGATGATGGTAAAGTGAGCTAGGGAATCGATTCTTTCTTTAGTGAGATTTATGAGATCATGTTAGCCAAGGAATCGTTCTCCTTTTCTGTGTCGTAAGTAGATAAAAAGAAATGGACTTCCAAGTTTACTATGGATGGAGTAAATGGTGGCAATGAGTACAGTACAATGATTCTGGAAAAACGGCACTATATAGTTTGAAATTTAAGCCAACACGAAATAACGAGCTTATATACTCAACATATCTATCTATATATACTTGTACATAACTACATTTTAAAAATATTACTTCGTTTTTTTCATGTACATATGAAAATGAAATGAACTTTTGCTAGAAGTACATTTACGACTTTCTCCATCTTTTTCTTACAAATAT
Source organism: Xenylla mediterranea (assembly GCA_034700645.1). Taxonomy (NCBI): domain Eukaryota; kingdom Metazoa; phylum Arthropoda; class Collembola; order Poduromorpha; family Hypogastruridae; genus Xenylla; species Xenylla mediterranea. The sequence goes on from JAQGCY010001421.1 coordinate 6,661, forward strand.
TCATGGATGAGAAAGTTGAGAGTACTTTCCCACACAAACACATTCATTGGATAGAATAGAAATGATATGGATATGTTCGTTTACTCACTTACTGTGCTTCTTATTTGGGCTGATTTTTACTTTCTCTATTATTCTGCATCTTTTTCTTTTATTTTAGGAAATACTCAGAAAAAGGAAAAGAAAGTGGTAGAAGTACAGTCCTTGATTGTTGGTCAAGTGCCAGGGGAGTTCAATCTGAAATAAGAAAAACGAACGAGAAGGAACTTTCTCTCTATAAGCTTCAAAGTCTTTTATTTTTTCCCTTTCCTTTTTTCTTTCTTAAGACTCAAGTGAAAGTCATCGTCATCCTCAAGAACTAAAAAAGAATCCAGTATTGCCATTGCCCACATGACATGTTCGGTCTTGGTTCTCTACTCCTCCGACTCATTTTTCCTTAAAGGTTCCTATAGTTCTTTCTTGCTTCTTTCGAGAATGCAGAAGAAAAAAAGAAGCTTATGTCCTTGTTCCAGCATCACCATCATCATGATGGGATAAAAAAGAAAAGAAGCAAGCAAGAGTTCAAACGTCGTTTCTCATAAATGTTGAACTGTACTACACATACATATATGTATGTCCATGCCCTACTGAAATATTTTTTACGTTTGGTTGTGGAGAAAGCATAGGAAAAAAAGGCCCAAGAAAGGAACCTTACTTGGCAAAACTTCGGCTTTCCCATCTATATCAATATAATCCCCAAGAGTAGTAGTGAATAGTGATAAAGTCAAGATGGTTCCAAACAAAAGGAAAAGAACTAGTTTCCCCATGACTCTCATTTTGGACTTATTGGCCAAGTGACAAGGAAAGACTATCAAAGGAAATGACTCAAATCAGATTCAAAATACATTCAATATTAATATGAATATCATTTGGTTGAGATGTGATTTCATGGTAATTTTCCTTGTGGTTTTCTACAAAGCACACCCCACACTCCAATTATACTCTAATTTCTAAAGAGAAGTAAGTGTGAAATTTGAGTGTTTAACTGTATGAATAAGTCATCTGCTCCAGTAGCTCAGTTTTTGTTTCTTTGATGATTTATGTGTAACTTATGACTTGAATGACGAAAAGAAGAAAAAGTGAAAAGTCCATATGTGTACTATGGTAGTGGTTGTAGGAGTAGTACTAACACTAAAATTGAGCCCATTTATTCTGACACACGTGCTCCTAGGACTTTTTCCTGGTCATGTTTATGTATAAGCTGATAGTAAATTTGGTGAATTTATACTATTACTACTACTACTATTATTATTTTTCTTCGTCTGCTCCTATTATTAATCCAAAAATTTTGAAATCCTTGTCAAAATTTTATACAAGTTATATAAATTCGAGTTTGACAGCTTGGCATCTCTTCCTACAATTTGATTTTTCCAAAATAATAATAATAATATTTTCTCCATCGTCATCAACTGTTCCACGGTAGTACACAGAAAGTTACCTACCGTGTTGAACAGAGGGAACAGACGAAAAATAAGAAAGAATGTTGTTGTTGGTTCTGTTCAAAATCAGGCGACTACAACCTATACCTACTCCATGGATTTCTTCATCTTTTCATCTTCTTTTAGTTATTATTCTACTCAACTTTCTCCCTACAGTTTCTCCACAGATCAAATACAGGTAAGAAAAAAATATGAAAGCTGTCATTTGTTTGCAGAAAAAAGCAAAGTTTTTTTTATTTTATTTTTTGCTGGAGAATTATTCTGAATATTATTGTATAAAGTGCAGACGCATGTGTTTACTTGCTCGAATGAATTCTTTACATAACTTTCACTTTACGAAGAAGAAGTAGAACTAGGATCAATACTTAAATTGAAATCCATTTTTTGGCACAAAAATGGAATAAATTAATAATACCATGAAAGAATGTTTTAGATTGAATTTTTCTTTTGATTTGATTCCACATAGAAAAAAATATATGAAATTCGTAATGAAACCTTTTCATTTTAATTTAGCAACTAACTCAGCATTTTCGGATAAAGTTATTAATATATCATGTATGTTAGCTTTATTTTTGGTATAGCATGTACACGTATTATTATTATATGATTTGGTTTTATTTAATTGATATTGATATGGAATTTCTTGATTTTATTTTTTGTATTTCTAGTACCCGAATTATAGAGACGGCATATGGGAAAGTACGTGGAATTATAATTCCAAAGTCGGGCAGTATGCCAAGAGATGTTGAAGGATATTTAGGAATCAAATATGCCTCAGCCCCAGCTGCATCACTACGTTTTATGCCACCTTTGACCCCATCTCATTGGTCTGATATAAAACTTGCTGATAAATTTGGTCCTGTCTGTCCTCAACTCCTCCCTGACATACAGAATCGGAGTCGAGCCCTATCAAAAATGCCTTTACTCAAGTATACTCGACTTCTCAATAGTGCTCATTTACTTTCTAATCAAAGTGAAGACTGTCTTTTTCTAAATATTTATATGCCTAAACCAGGTAAGCATTTCATATCACATCACATCAAGTATCATCAACTCAAATTATACTCAGTCGAGTATGTATCGATCTTGATTTCCTTTGAATCAACCCGAATACTCTAGCATATTAATATCAAATTACTCGGAAAGCATACGGAAAAATTTATTTCGAATATATTCCTATAAACAATGTATCCCTATGTAAAGACAAAAACAAAATAACAGGTACAAGCCTACTAGATTCTTTCATGCGTTGTTGCCCAAAATTGTCGAATAATTAATTTAAAACCCAAGAAATCATCCATCCAATCAATTTGGAATTAAATAAATTGAGTTAAACCTCAAAAACCTCCCTCATAACATAAGTATTTTATGCAATCATCAAATAGCATAAGCTTTAAATTTTTAATAATATTCTGGATCTCAAACTTTTGAATCCAACATTTTCTACAGTGCTCGTGCTCTTCTAAAAAAAATTTTAAAACGTGTACAAACATTAATGAATTTTTAATAAGAGCCAAACAAAACGAGGACTCATGATGATGCCCTTATACATTTTCCTTAGGGTATTTATCTTGAAATCTTCCAAAAAGCACAAAAATACCTTATTTCTTTTTAGAGCCTTTTAGCTAAAGCAAACAAAAGAAAATTTTAAAGTACGGAAGGATCTCTGACTACAGTGGTCTTAAGCAATTACTTGAAAATATGAACTAACGTTGAAAATTGAATTGAACAGAGAGGATGGAAAAGACAAATTAAATTAAGTTGTTATTACTATACATTTATTACATAGTTTCATTCATTTTATTTTGTAATAAATGAAGTCTGCCAAGGAAAACTATATAACAAATTGACTACGTTTACGAATTGTATACTTTCAGAACAGTAGCAATTCCAACACGCACGCATTGGCACTCATTCTTCTTTGCAGAATAAGATTGAGACAAGCCAAGCCATATAACGTTTTTTTTTTACATTCTCCGTCTTTTTACAAATAAAAAGAAAGAAAATGTTTAATGAGAATCATAAAATACATAGAGTAGTGAAAAAAGAAAATCTTGGATGATTTTTGTGAGCAGAATTCTAACTTTGGATTGAATGGAGACGAGGACATACAAGGACATACACACACGGACAGTAGGAAAAATAGACTTTATTTTCTATTCACATTCAGTTGAAGGCCCACGTTATAAATTGTAGGTTGGTTTCTTTCTACTTAAGTTTCTATCTACAAGTAGAAGTAGAAAAGTAGAGAAATGCAAGAAATATAATATTGTGTGTACGTACACTGTGTATAACGTATTTTTTATATGTATATTATATTTCCATGCTAAACGAATAAGAATAAGGAAAGAAGACCAAGTTCAGAGCTTGTTGTTGACTATACTGAGAGAATCCTTTCCTTTTTCTTCTTTCTTGGTTAAGAGAAAGTGGGAAAAGAAAAACTCCTTTCAATTTCAAACGACATTCCATTTCTTTCATGACATTTACTTAACTAGAATCGTTTTCTATTGGGTTCTTATTAGGGCTGCTAACGTTCCGTTCCGTTCCGTTACCTACATGGTAACGGTAACGTAACGGTTGGTGGTGGTAACGGA
>JAQGCY010001422.1:0-10728 GCA_034700645.1 Xenylla mediterranea
TTAGACTTTCGATTTTTCGATCTGTAACTGTAACTTATAAGTAACTGTGTGTTTACTATTATTATTATTATAACTGTTGTGTTTTTTTTGCTCCTTAAAATTCCATGTGTCATAAATATACCTTAAAAACTAAAAAAACGAACGTACAAAAAAACAAAATTCTAATTGAAAATTAAATTCGTACCCGTAAATTAAGTATACAAATTACAATTGCAACAATTACAGCTTTCGAAGTTGAAGTTTTATTTGGAAAGACAAAGAAGACCATTAAGTTAATAAAGAAAAACAAATGAACAAAACAATTGTTATGCTCTGCGTGAATGACTCAGATTCTGCGGATTTAGGATGCTCGAAGATCCTGGAAACTTCTGGACCGCTGCAATTTGGAAGCGAAGTCTTCTCAATGAATTGGAAGACCCGGAAAAAACGGCGCACTGCGGGTCTATTTTGTTTAAATGATTTATTCATTAAAAAATTTTTTATGACTGTTGCGACTGCCTAATTAAAGCTTCCAATTCATCCTCCCACCCAAAAACTTGTGCAATTTTCCTAACCCCATCATCGCAATCTCCAACAATTGCAACATCCCGATTCCTTGGATCACCAAAATTAAAACCTTCCGTTCCAAGACTGCTTACGCCAAATCGCTCTTTGAGCGCAGAAAGGAAGTTACTTTCTTGACCAACTATTTCACGATTGATTAAAATTCTAGGGCAATTTTTTGGTGCACGATCCAGAAGACTTGCAAATGGTTGGACAACTAGACTTGTGCCCATTATGATTAGAAGATCACATTTTGGTAGGTCTGTGCTTGCCAAATGGAAAAAACGTGGAGATAAGCTTTCACCGAAGAAAATCACATCGGGTTTAACAATTTTTCCACATCCAGGTTCCAAACAGTATGGTAAATTTTCTCCAGTTCCAGCCGAACGAATTTTAGCTTTCAACCATTCAAAATCGTATTCTTTTCCTGTGAAATTAAGGATTTCATTTAGTGGTTTTTACCGGAAGTAATTGGCATATTAAGTAATATTTTCCAGTTAAACAAAACTGGTTCTAACCGCGCGCGTCCCTTGTCGCTATTTTTGTCTGGTAAATTTAAATTTGCATGGTTATAACCGGGTTTAAATGCGTACCGCGTTGTTATTTTTGTCCGGTAAATTTAATTTTGCGTCAGGTTGAAACACCGCGGCTAGAAAATACTGGATTTTTTCGATGTCTTACACGGTTTTCTTGGATTAAATTATATCGCAGATCAAGCAAGAAACTACGCCGTTTTTACCAGTTTTTACCGCGCCGTTGACGTTTTTAGGCTTAATTTCTTACCACAATTTTTCCCAGTACAATGTGACGTATAAAAGGACCCATGAGCCTCAACAATCTTATCCCCTGGAACTCCAGCCTTTCTTTCTAAACCATCAACATTTTGGGTATAGTCCCTTAAGAGTAGGCCTTTTTCATGGAGCAATCGAACGAAATAATGGGAAGGTGTAGGTTCATAATTTTCTGGTAGGATTTCCTTAGCTAGACTATAAAATGGAGCAGGATTCCTTTTGAAGAAACTAATTTCAAAAAGTACTTGAGGATCAGGGAGATCATACTTGGAAGAAATTGAAGCATAAAGTCCACTTCCTGGAGAGCGGAAGTCTGGAATTCCGGCGGCTATAAAATAAAATGACGGTAATTTATGAATCAATCAATTCCTAGAGATTCTGAAAGCAATTAATTGCTATTTATGTGAATTTCGAAGCAAATGAACGAAAACCAAGCAAAATTACTACTGCAAAAAATCAAAGCCAATTTCAGATAACACCGAAATCTTGAAAAGCAACAACGGATTACGGAAATTGGAACAAAAAATAGATGAAAATCGCCAAGGAATTCGATACAAATCAACCATAATTTGCTCGAAATTGCAATTTTCCAATTCCAATTGTCAAAGCTAATCGTAAGCAGATTCAGAAGCTTGGAAATTTTGCTGGTACAATTGCAATTGTGCATACTGTATTGGAAATTGCTTACAAGTTGAAATTCCAGCCCCAGCCATAACAATAATATTCTGACGTTTCCCTGACTCAATGTATTTCTTAACTCCAGCTAAGTCTGGGGTTTCAAGGATTAATGACTTATTACTTTCACCAGAAGAACTACTAGAAGAACTGCTGGACTTTCCGGTTAATTTAATGGATTTAAGTAAGTTTGAAATGTAACCATCTGACCTCGAAGAATCTGACGGCTGCTCTGGGTCATTTTTTGATTTTTTCGAAGCTCCAGAGCCAGTGCCTGATGTCCCAGCGTCTTCAGCGTCTTTTGTATTGCTCATTTTTATGCGGCGACACAAGTACAAGAAGCTTCTTGTTTATGTTTATGTTCAACTGTCAACTGAAATCATCTGGTTTTCTTCTTTTCTTGGGGTTTGGTGTTGGTCTATTTGCTTAGCTTTTTAGCTGGAAATAGAATGGCAATGCTTTCTTGTTAGGAGAAATTTATACAGAGTCAAGTATTGAAATAGAGATGGAGCAGAGGTGGTCAAAGGAGAGAGTCGGACTCGAAGACAAGAGGACAAGACTAGAAGGACTAGGAGTACTACGAGCGGACAGAAAAACGGTCAGAATAACTGACAATTGCATGCGGATGAATGAATTTGAATAGATATCGCAATTGCAAATGCTTGATCTTGATCCTAGAAACATTTACTACAAGTTGATTCATTGCTTAGCGTGCCTGGCCTCCTAAAATTCAACATGTTTAATTGGATCCGGCCCAAACCAAAAGTAAAATTTCAATTTCACCAACCAGGAAAATTATAATTACAATTACAATTACTGATACGAGGAAAACCAGCGGAAAATTCATCTCTACTCGTAATTAATCTTATTCTTGTTTCATCCTTTTCTTTCTTACCTACATTAATTATTTGGAACATTAAGCATCTGCATTTAGTAAAATGGAAAAACATTTCTTTATTTGGTTTTGGTTGAATTTGAGTATTCTAAGTATCAAGCAACAATTAGTGTTTTGCGATTTTGAATATGAAGAACCTAAAATCCGAAAGTTTATTATGACAGGAAAAAATAAATTTTTACCTTATGAAGTGTTAACCTTTGAACATTTGAAAAACTTTACTAATAATTGTTCTTATAATTACTTTGAACTGAACAGATTTGACATAGTCATCGAAATACTAAAAGAAAAATTGGAAGGTTGTAGTGGATTGGAATTTTTAAAGTTAAAGGACGTAACCTTAAGCAAAATCCCTACAATACAAGACAAAATATATTTTCCCAATATTAATACATTTGAATTAGCTGTTGACAATATTGAAATTACATCAATTGTCTCAGAAGAGGAACTGTTACACTTGTTCTTTTATTACACAACAGAAAATAATACTCAAAATTTACAACCAATTATGGAAGATTCAAATCATTTTGATGGTCTTATTTCCATTACTTTATCTGGTCTAAACATTTTGTCTTATCGTTTTAATCCCAGTTGGTTTTGGGCAACCCTAACTACGCAAAGTATAAAGTTTGATCTATACAAATATTTTACATATGACGGATTAGAATGTAAAAAATCTATAGTAAATTTAAATTCAATCAGTAGAGCAGTTCAAAGCCTAAAATTCCAAGACACCGAGCTTGTAATTATTTCAAATAACCAAACCCAACATTTCGAATCAATAACAAGTGCTTTCATAAATGAATTTAAAAATTTGCATGAATTTACATTAGGTTTCGGCATGTTTTCTAGATATTTTATTGAATTAAGTTATGTTCAACGAAAATATGTTAAGTTAGTTGGAATCACAGTAAATGTTTCAACAAATGCAAATGAAAAAATTGAAATTGAAAAATTAACACTTAAAAATTGTAAAATTCTCCTCCATCGGATTACACTTATAAATGTGGAAGAATCTGTAACCCTTTGGAATAACAAGTATCTAGAACGATTTACTATGCAAACCTTTATTGGATCTTTGGTCACAAGAAACTTGTATGTCCACGAGAATTATGAATTTGATTTGAGCTTGCTAAAGGCAAATCAGCGTTTAAAGGTATTAAGTTTCACTAGAACAATACTTAAAATTAGAACAACAATCCCATCTCCATCAATCGATGGTGTTTTAGAATTAGGATTATTCAATACAAAACTAAAGTCTTTAACAAGTAACATTTGCAGTATATTTCCAAACTTGGTATCAATTTCTGTTAGTGGAAACTTTGATTTTAACAAAGTAGAAAGTACTTGTAAGTTTATTCGGAGGGTTTGTTATATTTCTCTGGATAATTATATCTCAGATTACAATTTCAAAAACTTTATAGTATTTATGAACAAATCAACTGAATTTGAATTTATTTCATTCGAAGATATTGAAGGAAACTGGTCTGATTTTAAGTCAGCACCATATTTAACAAATAGTTATTTGTTATTTCGAAATGTATATATTTATATTCTGTATTTTGTATCAATATTCGGAATAATTGGTAATATTATAAGTTGTTGGATTTTATCTTCAATGGAAGTACGATCGAAGTCAACCAGTTGGATTCTAATTGACTTGGCTCTTCACGATTCTACATACCTTGCTTGTACACTATCGTCTTTAGTATTTTACTACTTCCGGCTTATATTGAACAAGAACAATAACTACTTACATACAACCTGGAGCTTTGACTATCCCTATTATGGGACTTGGTACAACGTAGATGAAATGATGGATATGTTTAAGTTCCAGGAAACCGTTATTTATCCTATATCAAAACTGGGTATATAAACTACTATTTTTTATTAATTCATATTAAACTTACGAACATCTTCTATTTTCAGCTTATACAGGATCTGTTTACATCACAATACTTTTAACCTTGGAAAGATACTTTGCCGTGTGTAATGCTTTTTCAGTAAAAAAATATTTCAATAAGAAGCTTATTATTCTCTACATTATTTCCATCCAGTTGTTCTCATTTGGATTAAATTTAGTTCGCTATTTTGAGGGACAAAGTGTATTATTTGTCCGAGAAGAAAATGGTAGAGAATGCAATCCTTACTGGAGCTGGCATTATATTGATTATTTCAAGCATGAATTTAAGCGTATAATTGGAGGTCGTAATCTGTTATTCCAACAAACTTACAGATTAATATACCACAATATCATTTGGAATATTTTGATGTATTTTGTACCAATCTCCTTGCTCATTTATCTCAACTTCAGAATTTGGTGTAAAGTAAGTACGCTGAGGTTATTCCATTAAAATTTATTTCACTGACTTTTTTCATAGATCAAAGAATCTGCCAACTTCCGGTCTACTTCATCCTCATCCCAATCACAAAACACAGAACTCCTTGCAATCACACGAATGCTTGTAACTGTGAGCGTTGTGTTTCTTGTTTCAAACATCATAAACGGCATTATTGTTTGGATAAATATTCGCGATGGTTCAATAGACATGGCTGATGTGGAGGTTTATGCATGTTTACCAATTGTTATCAACTGTTCAATCAATTTCCTCATATACGTTCTAATGGGGAAGCAGTTTCGGGATATACTAATTGCAAAGGTTAATTGGATTTTTTCAATTATATATAGACCGTTAGTAATGGTTTGGAATAGATGCGTCACAAGACCATTTGCACCAGTTGAAGAACATCACCAACTTCAATTAATGCCGCAACCACAAAACACAACTCACAAATAATCATTGTACATATTGTAAAGTCGCACCGAGTTAATAAAATCAATGTCAAGTTAGATTAGATTAATTTTAAATAAAATCATTCATTTTCTTATATTATTTCAAAATTTAAATTATGCAAATCCTAGTAAATATAGTTGTAAATAAAACTTTAATTAGCGTATAATTTACTGATGGTGCAATAGCTCCGTTCTTCTTATTTCCACCAATTTTATCTTCACAAACATAAGCCAGAATTCCAGTATTTTCTTCAGCCTTTCCAGCTTGAGTTCCAATTCCATATTTGATTTGATTAGCTACACAACTATTGCTCAGACATCCAGAATTATGATTTGGAGCTGGTTCACCTTCTGAATAATGTTCTGATCGGAATTCTCCATTGTATTTAAGTTTTAATGACTGAGTTTCAGAAATTCCAGTAAATCCTGGCTTTTTTTCGATGACCTCAAGGAGTTCAGCTCCATTCCGACAACTTTCACATTCAAGTCCAGCTTGGCATTTTTCTCCAAAACTTACAGGGATAAGAATTATTATTTGACACAAGATATTAGCGTAAATCTCAAGGTATTTCATGGTGTATTAAATATTTCTAATTATGGTGCAGACTTTTTGCTATAAAAATGTAAATGTTTAGTTGTTTACAATTTTATCTGGTTTTTCAAAATCATTTCAGTATCCACGGAGATTTTCTCATTTTCATCTTTGTTCTGAACAAATTATTCCAACATGTATTGACCAAAGACTTAAACTGAACAAGGTGTCGTTTAATTTTTAAACCTTTCCTAAATTCATTTATGACTTTAAAACCATGATACAAGATTACTTTCAATTGGCCTGAGCGTAATAGTTCTGCTACAAAAGCAAAAACAATTGTGATAACAATACATCCAAGGAATAAATAGAAGGGAATTAATATTTTTGAATATAGCTTAATAGGTTTGATTTCATAAGGGAGAAAAATTGGATTAATTGGATAAGAAGGATTTTTAGTGCTAAACTCACTAATTAATACTTTCCATGCATTTTCAAAGTACCCTTGAGTTACTTTGAATTTATGGAACTGTAGACCACCTTCTAATATTTGATTCACAAATTTTTTAATATTTAGTCTACCTCTTCTATTTCCAAATAAAATATGAACTTTTCTTGGACTTAAATAAAGGCGTGAACTGAAACATTTAATATCCGGAAATTTAAATTGAAGTTCATAAGAACCTTCTACACTTCCTTCTTCTGAATTCCGCCGTGTCCAAAATGATGCTAGAGTAGGAGCTGAGGTTTCGAAATCAATTAAATCGGATTCAGATTTAACAGGATTTGGCTCAGGGTTGAATAATAGTTTCTCAACAGCTTCTCGGCGGAATCCTCTTAACCACATCATATAACTAATCATTTGCTCTTTTTTATCTGTCTCATTCGTTGAGTAATCAATTTGGTCTAATGATTTTCGCCCTGAATTTAATATTTGCTCAATAGACTGAAATGGAATTTCATTAATTGGAGCCGCAGTTTGACTAGTGATAAGACTTTCATAAAATGTACTTAAAAATAATGAAACAAATGTCCAGATTAGCGTAATGAATACTAATTTTTTGGAATCTTGTCGTAAAAGTATAGCAATTATATCAAATCCGGTAGACCATTTTTTGGTTGTGCTCATTATATAGATAATCATGCTTATCATTGAAATCAAAGTACCAATCCAACAACTTAGAGGAAACGGATCAAGAAGCCTAAGTAGGTTGATTTTCTCATATTCAATGTTTTCATAACTTTCACAATAGATAAGCTGAGACGAAGTTTCATTTGCATATATAATATGTTCAGAATTAAAATATCCATGATCAATATTTGCTTTCAAAAAGTAAGTTGGAAACTCTGTATGATATATTCTAAGCTCTACTCTTTCCCAAGTAGAAGGTTGTAGACGATTTGTGTGAATATATGTCATGTTAAATATTTTAGAAATTATACCAGCTATAACATCAAGTCCCGAATCACATTTCATTACTGAGTTTCCGATTTCCGGATCACAAAGTTGAAAAGCTGAGCCGATTCCGATGTTTCGGAAACTATCCATTCCAAACCAAGGTGATATGTCCATGTAAAGTGTATTAAGATTTCGATTTTGTTTTGCCCACAATTTTTGTAACATTCTCGGTGTTAACGGTAACATTAAGCTTGACGTTGACCCCAAAGGTATTGTTGGCCCAATTGTTAAAAGACGATGGTTTATTAGGTAGCACCTAATGCTCAAGTCACGTAAAATAATTTCAAAGGACCTCCCAAGCCACCCTTGCAGGTAGTTTAAATACCGAAGCAAAGGATATACAGTGGTAACAGCGAAATCAAAATATATCGGTTCAGATTCAGTAATGAATAGAAACAATTGCTCGGGATGTTTATGCATTTCGAAATATATTACATATTGGCATAATAATGACAGTTCCACTTCCGCTGATACCAAGTCATTGGTTGAAACAATATTGCTATTCGGATATAAGTATATAATTTGAACACCTTGTTTTCCAGATAAACTTGCTACAGGATGTGCTTCATTCCATATTGAATTTATTCCAACGTCAATCAACTTAAGTGGTTTAAAATTTGAATTAAAACTGAACGTTGGGAATTGAGAAGAAATTATAAGATTTGTAATAAATATTTCTTCCGGGAAATTATTTGTATTATGTAATAATACAAAATTTATTATGTTGGGCGGTTCAGATTTGAACAAATCATAATTGAAATTGTTATTATGGTCAATTTTTGGGATGTCTTTATCTAAATTATCTTGCAAAACACTGCTTTTCACCATAACTAAAACATTTATGAAGCTTAAGCTTATAACTAGTCCCATTTTTAGGACAAAGTTGTTTTGTCCTAAAACATTCATTCTTATTGTTTTTGTTACTGGTTTGCCTGTAATATTGTCTTCCTAAACTGAGCTTTCTCTTCACACTGAATATTTTCTGGCTATGTTGCAATTTCCCTAGACGTACGAACACGAAACATTAAATTTCCCAAGGGATATGTCTTTACTTATTTGAAAAATTTACTGAACTGACAGTATATATCTTCGATATCGGGAATATAAACAGCTTCGTTAAGATTTAGTGAAAACCACTGTTCTGCTCGCCAAAGTGAAAACCACTGTGAAATTAAACTACACTACATAATTTTATGTTTATTGTAATCAAAGTAATCATTACTGTCAATACATTTTTTAGGAAAAATGCTTAAATTTGAATTACTTAATTAATTTAGAACCGTGATTGATTTGTTGATGTTTTAGGCAACGTAGTACCTCCACCGCTGAGTCCCAAAAGATCAACATGATTTGGTTTTGGTTTCTTAACACTCCATGCATATGAGTCATTTTTATGGAGATGGAACAGAAGTTTAGATTCTAGGAGATCCAAGGCTGCTGTAGTTAGGACTAATGTTTCATGTTTTAGGAGAGAATGTACATTTAGGCCGTAGACTGGCATTAGATTTAAGTATCCAAGGGTTTCTGTGGCCAAGGAAATTGAGAGTGGCATTAAGTCCGTGCTGGAAAAAAAAAATAAAGAATAAAATTAATTAATTCAGTCGGTTTAAACCAACACGACATAAAAATGGAACTGGAAGGTTTAAGCCACTAGGAAATTCAGTCTAGACGCTTTGAGCCAAAAAGAAGCTTAATTCAGACAGTTTAAACCAGGAACGAGCTTAATTTGGACGATTTAAACCCTATATAGCTTAATTCAAACGGTTTAAACCACAAATGAGCTTAACTCGGTCGGTTTAAACCACCAAAAAAATCAATTTGGACGGTTTAAACCACTGAAAAATTAAAATCCGGGCAGCGGAAATGACTCGAATTACCATTAATTAAACTGTTACTTACTCATCCACAAACAACACACTCATTCCCCATGCTCTTTTCACTGCTAATTCTTCCAAATACTGAGGCTCTTGGCTAGGTATATCTAAACTATCCACAATTTTCACATCATCTTGTGCTAATTTCATTGAAAGTGTTGTACAGAGCCCTAGGATTCTCACAGAATCTGGTAACATGTAATAATATGTTTTTGGACCACGAGGACCATGAGCCTTAGCTCCATTAAGAAACAGTGGACTTCGGAGGGACCCATGTCGTGCTCGACCAGTGCCTTTTTGTGGCCAAGGCTTCCGTCCACTTCCTTTCATTTCTGCACGGGTTGGAGTCCATGCCCAATTCTGAAAAAATAGACAAAAATCAAAAAAAGCTTCGAAAATCTCGAAAATTGACCAATTTTCAATCCTTTAACTTACCACTTTCTTATACATTAATTGCCATGTTAAATTATCATGTACAATGTCAATTCTTGGGAATCTTGCCCATATTTCTGGATGTAAGTCAACTAGGCCTAACTTCTGTTCATCTTGTGTGTCTAGGTTCTCAACCCATGCTTGACGTGGGGAACGATGGGGTGGACAGTAGGGAAGTTTTCGGCTTGTGATTAAGGGTAGTGGACCACGAGTCAGAATTTCTACAATAGCAAATCAAATCAACAATTAATCAATCGATCATGAAGTATAAGCTAAGCCAAGCCTTAAATTTACCTGAGGATCCAACTCTTGAACCTTGTACTCCACTACTAGTACTACTTGGGTCGGGCATATTAGAACCCGCTGAAGATTTTTTTGATTTTCCAAAATTCCAGAGGGCATTGGACACTGGGGCAGTTGAAAAATGAATTTGACCTGGACCAGCCCGGCCCAAAACTTTAATCACTCCAAATTGGAGAAACTTCGTTGTTGTTGTTGTTGTTGTGCAAATCATTATTACTATGTTATGATTTATGAGCTTTTCGTTGTGACCTTAAGATGAGCCAACTGTGACCCTGTGTCCACAAACTCTGGGTCAAATTAAAACTCAGTTCATTTCATGTTATTATATTTTGCCTTACATCAATAACACAACACAACACATGTGAAAATTTTTTGTTTTCTTACGAATTCCCGGCTTGAATTCTACTCTCAAATACGATGAATTTTTTTT